>CAMZMU010000079.1:8765106-9012163 GCA_947311845.1 Poa pratensis
ACTCCATAAGCAACCTGAAGAAGGCATCAAATGATGCCTGCCATAGAGCTCGGTTCTGCATGCTGTAGGCAGAGGCCACATGCTGATCGGTAAGAAGTTCTGTAGCTCTGTCCAGTACAGACTTTATGATGACAGAAGCGCCATCACCAGCAGCATATCCCAGAGGTCGAAGAGGTGGTTGCTGTGAAGAACAAGCAACAGCTGCAAGACAAGCACTGACTCCACTCAAGTCCATCCGAACAACACAGGTGGATACAGCAGTTACAAGTTTAGTAGTTGTCCTAGCTATGCTGCATCAGAGGACAAATTGCCGAATATAAATCTTAGATGCCGGAAGACTGCCATGCAAGCAATCCTTGCAAGATCTCTGCCTGAAGTAACAAGTTCAATATAACGAGAAAGTAGTTTCCGACCCTTTGGTAGAGATACTACGGAGAAACACTAGATCATCATTTGGCGACAGAGGAACATCCTTATTAGGTGTAAGTGGATCAACTAATTGCAGTGATTCTGCCACTGCTCGAGAAGAGCCTGTCTTCTGTTTCTCAGTTGCAAACCACCATCTTGCTGTTGATTAAACTGAAGCAAACGATCAATATCATCCACATCCAGTAATAGGCAAAGACCATCTTCAATTGTGATTCTAGCAGCCAGCATCGGCTCTTGCTCAAGAGATTTTGAAGTAGACTTATCAGTAGTGCTATCACTTGGTTCAGAGGCTTCTTCAACGTCAAGGAGCGGGCGAGGCCTGCGGATGGAAGAAAATGGAAGCCTCCCAAGAGCATCAACCTGGAGATACGCATGTGGCTCATCCTTACTGCTGCACGAGAAGATGGATCTCTGATCAAGGTTGGACAAAAGTGGTGCCTCAGTTGTGCTCCTGCTGATTTTCTAGCCAAACAAGCCTGATGATAGTAATCATCAATATATGGATCAGTGATCTGAGTGGCGGCTTTCTGTATCCTTGCGATGTTCTCAATTTCTTCAGTGGACATGTACTTGGATCTGAAACGCTGCCACCTATTATCCATTCTCATATTGCTATGCTCAAAACCTTGGGGAGGATAACGTGGGCCCTGCCTTCCATGCTGTAACATTGATCTTGCTCTGGGATCACTCAAGTCAGGCATAACAAAATTTGGATCAAATCTACCCATCATTTGTGGTGGAGGATGCCGAGGACCAAACATCTGCTGATTTTGTGGCGAGGATGCCGAGGACCAAATATATGCTGATTTTGTGGAGGAGAATGTTGGGGACCAAGCATCTGGGCATGCAGTTGTGAGAACTGGGGTGGAGAGTGTTGAATTGGGAGCATTCCATTTTGTTGAAGGGGGGGCGGCATTTGAGGCGGTATAAATCCATTTGGATGCTGCATCAAAGCTGGTGTATACCTGCTACCATTCCCACGAATCAGTTCGGCGTTATTGTATTGAGGCTCTTGGTGGGGGTATGATGACATTCTGTGCAAAGGAGATGGCCTTGGTCCGAGAATAGGTTCAATAGGATTGTACTGAGCATCTTGTTGTGGGGATGAGGATGTCCTCTGAAGTCTGGAATCAGCAAAGTGTGCTGGATGGGGTGGTTGAGACCACCAGTTTTTGTTGTCCAGCCGCTGTTCAGCGTCCAGTCCAGGCTGTGTAGGCCAGTATGATGAATCCGGTTCTTGTGCGCAGTCTGCAGTAGAACCTATAAAGTGCAGAATTAAAATAAAATGTTACTAATTAAAAAATAGATAATGTATATAGCACCCAACAAGGAAACAAGAGAATAAAGATTATTCATTAACATTAGCGTACGACTAAAAGTAGCAGTCATCATATTTTAGTCATTACACTGGGCAGACATTACAAAGCCGATTAAAGTACATCAGAAAACCCGTAGCTGTTGCAGAAGTCGCAAGGAATTTAGAGTATGTCTATTAAGCATGTGCAAGCATGCCATCTAGCAACATTCACAATAAACAAAAACATATCCTTCAAAGATAAAGAGGGAGTTAAAACACACAAGCATGTTTCCTAAGAGATGGAGTAAAAAGAGCATTACTCACTTTGTCCAGATAACGAACCCCCGCGACTAACTATTCCCAGTTGCTTTGGTTCGTTAACAGTTCTGTTCAGCTGAAAGTGTAAACCAACAAATCAGCACCAGCAGTCGAAAAAGGAACAAATGCAACAGGGCAACCATACAGATTAGGTACATGATTGGTAAAACATATGTGCAGCTCATCTGATAACTATAATATTATATAATATAATACACAATATACAATCTCGAAAAAGGAACAAATGCAACAGGGCAACCATACAGATTAGGTACATGATTGGTAAAACATATGTGCAGCTCATCTGATAACTATAATATTATATAATATAATACACAATATACAATATACAATCTTGAATGAAGAACTTATAGGCATGATGGTTCTGTTGAATTAAATTGCAAACAAAGACATGTTTATGTACTCAAAGAAAGCAAACCTTTGAGAATGCTCCAGCAAGATCATTAACACCAGTAAACGAACTTACACCTTCATCCTGAAAAAGCAGATTCAACCAATGAGCAGTTTATCCTACTATACATTAGAAATAAAAACTACTGTGGTTTGCAATCCTTATTCAGCAATTCAGTGGCACAATCCAAAGTCATTTCTAATTGCATATCTGGGCTCCAACAGGAAAAGAAAATAATACAGAAACTGAAGGAAATGAAGCAAACAGTACACACAACTTGTAGCGTTCCTACCTGAAGTTATGTAAAAGTAAATCTTGCTAGCATATACAGTTGGGACTGCCTCCCTCGTAATGCATTCAACGTAAACATTCCAATTCTTCTAGGATATATAGGGAAAAGGGCAAGGTTTTTTAGCGGCTCGGCGATTGGTCGACGAAAGTCGCTGTATAATCGCCATAAGTCGTGAGTCGTCCTGGTTTCTACAATACGACTTGCCCTTGGCGATTAGTCGGCAACTCAAAAACCATGGAAAAGGGTTTCAACCATAGCTATCTGCATCCCACAGAGTCAACTAAGAATTCCAAGAGGGATACATCAATTTCCTCAGTTTACAAGGCGCTGTTTCTGGACATGTGGTAGAATTAGTTATCTTAAAAAACAGTTGTCCTCATCCTTTACCAGCCTTTCGGTCAATCCATACACAGAAACTGTTGGCAATCAAAGAAGAGACAAAGTCAGCTTTCCCAGTTTACATAGCAATGTATATCCCTATTTGGTCACACGTGTTTCCCTAGAATGAAATTGGTTGTGTACTTGCATGTTACATCCTCTGCCAGATCCTGATGGCATGAACCAAAATGGAAAACAAAATCTAGAAAACATTTCTAAAAATTAAAATAATTTCTAAGAGAATCCTCATGCCCTGAATTCCGGAGGGGGTGCTACCCTTATAAAAGGAAGCCTTACAATGCTATCCCAGTCCCAACTTGCGTACTTGGCACATCATCTTACAAACGTGGCGCCTATTCATTGTGGATTTCCTTCCTTTTTTGAAAGAAAGGACAGGAGGCAGACCATGGTGGCCAACATAAAAAATAGATGAGATGATGAGATCTATCATCTATTTTACCTCCAATGTATCCCTTCCATATATCGGAGTGTATTCTTCATCACCTGCTGCAACGAAAGCAGCCTCACCAGCTTCATCATCATCTAATCCACCTAGCTCAACCTCTTCCAAGACATTATTACCAAAGAAAGCATACTGTGATGCATCAAATTTGGTATCGCCTGCAAAGAGATAGTGAAAGAACCCCGCAATCAATGGCAGATGCTATAGCATAAGAACTATGGAGAATATTCAATGAAAAGTGTTAAGACTAAAGCCATGGTTTACAAAGTGTCCGCTTCAGGACGCCTAAGCGACGCCTAGGCGTCAAGGCGCCCCAGCTCCGCTTTGGAAAAACGCCCGCTTTAGGCGCTTTAGCGTCCAAAGCGCCCGCTTAGGCGTCGCTTAAGCGCCAAAGCGCCCCCCCATGTCAAAGCGCCAAAGCGTCGCTTTGTAAACCATGACTAAAGCAGCTACAGGTCGGCTCAGCAATACAACATCAAGCCAAAATATTAATCATGTACAAGGTGCAAAGTTAAGGGTATCACCAAAAGAAGCAATTAAAACTGCCAATGTAAATATAAGTTCAGCCCACTATTTTGATTCAATCATTGACAAATACTATACTTACTATTATATAAAGCACTTATGAACACAATACTAGAAGAGCAACAAAATTAGCTCAAAGTGCCTCCACTTATCAAATTACTCTGGGTGGTTCCAAAGTAAGAAAAATGGCCCCAATCAACTATACAATAGAAATTACTGTACACTGTCTTTTATTAGACTTGACCTAGCATGGTCTCATACAAAAAACTTTGATTGTTTGTCATTTCCCGATATACTGTTTTTAACAAGAAAATCATGATAGTCTCAAAATGGTTTCGAAGAACCTAAGGACTAAGGGTACCGTTTGTGTCCCTAAACCTATATATTTGTGTACTTATTGTTGGTCAAAAAAATACAACTATAAAAGTTTTTAATCTTGAAACGATTAAGCATTATGAAAGGTGAGGACATTTAACCTTGTCCCCTTCCTAAGAAGGGAGTAGTTTCACAACAGTTCTGACAAAGTAGGTGTGGTCCTAAGAAATCTACTATGAAAGAAAAATGAAGGGAGCTTAATCCAATTAATACTGCAGCTAAAAAATTTCCAATTAATGCTGCAGATTTTTGCTGCGACTTCGGAACAGAATAATTCTTAGCACAAATAACGCCAGGCTTTATCGACTCGCCCGCTCAACCTCAAAGCAAACCCAAAACAAAGTGCGCGCCGCCACTGCACCGGAACCAATTCCAGCAGCCTGAAACTAGCTTAACTCGCAAGCATGACAAAAGAATTAACAAACTAGCGCCACATCCCTTGCACCAGCCGATTTACTTGGAAACGAACTTCGTCAGCGCTATTTTCCACGAAGACGACATGCTTGGTTGAACCCAAATCGCTATCACATGAACGAATCCTAATGAACAATGTGCTCTCACGGGAATCTCAAATAAACAGACCAAGGAGAAAAAACCCCGATTCCTCACCTGGTTCCATGGCGCGGGGGTTCGGCTAAAACCCCCCTAAACTTTCCGCAAAACAAGCTTCAGATCTTAGGGACCCGAATCGAGCCTCGAACGGATTGGATCTCCCGTCCGCTCCGAGCCAATCCGGTGGAGGGGGCGGGTGAAGGAGGGGGGAGGGGAAACTTCGAGGCGTTGCGCTTCCGTGGAAGCGGGGCGGCGGCGGCGCTGGCCGGTGGATGGCTCGCCCGGCGGCGCTGGATGGTGGAGGAGGAGGAGGAGGAGAGGGAGACCTCGCCGTGGAAGCAGATTGTGCTCGTTATCAATCGGTAGTTTTTTTCTGGTGTCTGTTTTTTTTTCTTTGAAGGTTAATTAAATGCCCCTGAAGAAAGGGCCCATGAGCAGAAGCAGACGGATTATTACAACGCAATCCAGTCCCTCCTTGAGTCCTAACCGTGCCCTAACCGTGCCGCCGCCCACCGCCCAGTGCCGCCGCCGCCCACCGCCGCCAGCCGCCCACCGCCCCGCGCCTGGAGCCGCCCCACGACGTCGACCACCGCCGCCGCCCACCACCCCTAACGCCCACCGCCAGCAGATCGGCGTCGCCCAGGTCGCCCCCTTCTCCCCGTTGTCCACCGCCGCCCAGGCCGTCGCCGGAGATCGACGGTCTCCACGTCGGCAGGCGCGCGGCGTAGACGGCGCCACCGCCGCGAGGCGCGAGCTAGCCGGAGGTGGAGGAGAAGCCCCGAATCGGGCCGATCGTGCCGTGCCAGGCCGCCATGCCGCTGCCGTGCTCGCCGTGCCGTGCCTCCTCCGGAGTTGGAGCCCGCGTGCCGGCCCGGCACGTTTGGCCAGCTATGGCTTGACCTCGGACTGCCTCCTCGAGCACACGCACACTACAGTCACAGACCACTGCCGCCGCCGCCCAGCTTGACCTCCGATCCCCAATCCCTCTCCCTCATCCACTCCAGCAGCTGCAGGAAATGGCTACGCTGGCAACGGCCATCCCCGAGGACCTCCTCAACGAGATCTTCCTCCGCCTGCAAGATCCTGCCGACCTCGCCCGCATCTCTGGCACCTGCCTCTTCTTCCGCAGCCTCGCCACCGACCGTTCCTTCCTACGCCGCTACCGCAAGCTCCATCCTCCGCCCGTCCTCGGCTTTCTCGACGATGCCATGAACTTCCACCCCGCCCTTCCGCCTCACCCGTCCGCGCCCGCGGCCGGAGCCGTCGCCCTCGCCGCAGACTTTTCCTACTCCTACCTCCCCATCCCCTCCCGCAGTTGGGTCGTCCAGGATGTCCGCGACGGCCGCGTCCTCCTCCTCGACTGCGCTTGCAATAAGCGGGAACCCTTCTCCACGGACCTCGTGGTGTGCGACCCCTTGTACCGGCAATACCTTCTGCTTCCTTCCGTCCCTCGCGACCTAGCCGCTTCGGTGGTGGGCTGCTGCGAGCGCCCCTTCTTCCTTCCCCGAGGCGACGATGATGCTTTGGCCGACGAGACAACAACATTCAGAGTTATGTGGATGGCAGACTGTGGAACTAATCTTTCTGTCTTCGACTTCTCTTCAAGCACCGGACAATGGCGAGTAGCTGCATCCAAGTGTTGGACTGATCTCTTTCCTACCGCGGTCGTGTCCCAAGTCGATCTAGCAGATCGTGTGCTATTCAAGCGCACATATGTTTATGGTTGCTTCTACTGGGTGATACATTATTGGTGGGAAAAGATGCTGGAGCTTGATATTCGGAAGATGGAGTTTTCCATTACTGACTTCCCACCTGGAGGATGGAGGTTGCAACACACTGCCATCGTGGAGGCAGGGGAAGGCAGACATGGGATGATTTTTGCAGAAGAGGAGTTCAATGAAATAATTATACAGCTGACCTCAAATATACCATTAGGCAAAACAATGGTCAGTGGCAGATGGAGAAGCCAATCTCAATACCTTTTGGATACTGCTATGCTATCGTTGGTACAACAGAGAAGCATTGGTTCTAAAAATGGCAAAAGAACTGTATCAATGCTATGATTTTGAATATTTTCATTGGACGTCAAAACATTGCATATGGAGAAGGTGTGTGATTCAGAATAAAATTTGGACGCCACTAACATATACGAACTTCCCACCATCGTTGTTGTCGTCACCGACAATATGTTGTGGTAAAATTTCTGTCACACCCTAGTTCTCTCCTCACAAAGCTTGTTTGATGCTTTCTATAGTTCATTCTAGTAATTGATACTTTGCACTTTTTTGTGGTAGTTATTTTTTCTAAGCTTGTGGAGAAATGATCAAACTGAGGAACAAATATTACTATTCATTTGTTTGTCTGTTCCAATTTCCATTCTAAGATAATCAGACAAATTAAACAAGGATCTTGCACGCTATGAGTAGCATTTAGGAAGCCTCATCTTTTATTAAAATAGATCACGGCAACTATTCTGGTGAAATAGTTTATTTGGCTTATGATTAATAAAGAAAACATACCTTGGGGTCCCGGCTAAGGTAAAATAAATGGTTTATTTGGTGAAGGTAATGGAGAAGGACATGAACTTTAGATCCAGGTCACCTTCTTTGATTAAACATACATTTAAGTCAAGCTAGATTTATCTTGTCCGCTTTGTTTTTCCTCTTTTCTTCTGCAATGCTGATTTGAAATGAACCTGCATAACTCGTATAAGCGCAATTAAGAAGAGTGTGAGTCACTATCTGAATAATCCATGTCCATTTTCTGTATGTGATTTCAGCGAAATTGAAGTAGTGAGATTGATTAATTGCTTAAGAGCATCTCTAGCAGATCCCTTTAAAGCAGAAACCGTTATAGTCGAGTGCGACCAGTCAAGAAATAACTTCGGTGGGATAAGGATTCATGTTTGATGTATTTCACAAAACCAAAACATAATTTCTTTGTTGCTTCTGTCATGAACTTCTGTTCATGCTTTTGAGTTGTGACGTCTTCCAGGATTTCTTCTAAGGAAACTGCTTTGTTTGCACCATTCTATTGGCATGCCTATTAGCAGCAATGAAACTCAAACGAACACCTGATAGGCTAGAAACTATTTAGCCTTACATGCATTGATCTCTTACATGAATCTTGTCTTCCTGTTTCACAGATGAGAAATTTGAAGTACTTCTTGAAGCGATGCACAAGGCAAGCCATCATTCTTTTAATCTTTCTTTCAAATTGCTGGGATCAATTCGGAAGGCATTTTTCATTGCGAACATACTATTTCTAGTTTAGAGTCAGGTTCTGTTTCACATTACGGAAGTAGTGAGATTATGCTACCATGTTGATAGATATTTGGTACATGTAGGATGGAGAGAACAAGACAGAAAAGGATGGTGAAGATGAGGATGGCGAGGAAGAGGAGGAAGAAAGTTCAGATGACGATGATGAAGATGAGGATGCCGAGGAAGAGGAGGAAGAAAGTTCAGATGACGATTATAATCAAGTTAGTATATTGGAACTTGAAACTTTATACATTCAATTCTTTGATGTAGGAAAATGGGTGTTGGGTGGTACATGGTTTTGGCAAAAATATCTGATCTATGTTTGTTCCGTCACATCAACAAATATGAAATGGATAGACCAGCTATGTACCTCGTCCTCAATGCAGGTGAGGTCCTCGTCGGAGGCCTCATCGTCAGTGCTCTCATCCGACGCAGGGCCGGCAGCGGGGGCGGCGAGATTATGTGTCGTGGGTGCCACAGCCGAGCCCGCGCGCCACCTTCACGGGCGCGACATGCAGCTGCGGTTGCACGCTTGCTCCGAGCGCGCCGCACGGCGACACTCCTCCTCTGCCGGGGAGATTGGTGCACAGCCGCGTCCGCCGTCATCGAGGCCTGAGCAGTTGCAGTAGCATTTTCCATATTCAGTTTCGATCAATATATTGCCAATGGGATAATCGGTACATAGTTCTGAGGGTTGATTTTCCATGTATTATACGTGATTTGCTTTAATATCTATTTTTTAAATGTATTCCGGTTCATCATGTGTTATTCACTTAATCAAAAGTGTTACCGCACATAAGACCAAGTATAATTTGAGATATTCGGCAGGTATGAAGTAAGGTGCTGCAGAGGAGATGCTGGAACAAGGCGCGTAGGTGCTGCAAGCTGAAGCACGTAGTTATGATGATCAATTACCGCTGACGGGATTACTGGAGGTCAAGCTGATGTGTTTGGGATTACAGATGGTGCTGAGGCTGCCCAGGTCCACAATTGACCACAAGTTGTTCTGAAATCGAGAGTTTATTTTGGCTCTATTTGGTCTGAAATTGGACAGTTGTCTCGACGGAAAACTTTGGAATTCATTTTTTGTGACTTTGATCTGGCGGTGACTGGTGCGAGTTGCAGTATAAGGTAGCAAAAGCATCAACCTTTAATTTCTGCCAATCAGTAGGGTTACGCATTAAAAGTATGTTGCTCTGTTGTTTTGGTAATGGAATCCATGGGCCAGGGCTAACCCTTATTTGGAAAAAGAGAGCTAAAAAGTCTTCTACGTTCTTGCCTTGCTTGAGATTGGATGGAGTCATGGCCAGATCTGTACTCTTGCCTGAGAACTGAAAGTTATGGTGAATTTGTTGCATCAACTGATAGATTATGTGGCGAACTTTCATATTATCTTTCTCATGCATCCAGCTATTGCTACAAGTAGACCGACGCTTGTGGGTGCACACTTGAATTATGATCATGCTGTCTAGCGATTGCAGGTGGTTCTACGATTTCGGTTAGTGTTTTAGTCTAAACAGGCATGGCGTAGTGTAATATCTTGCAGCCTACCCAAAAGGATTGGAGATAGGCTGTGTGGAAGTTGTTACTTTAGCAGCTCATGTCTGTTTGAATTGAGCAGTGTTTTTTAATTATGTGATGTGATGGGAGTCATCCATGTAAGAAACTGGGGATTTGCAAAGAGGTAGGATATGTGGACCATGAGGCGTACCGCAGATTTATGTACGCAAGTTAGAAGAAAAGCCTGCCGAAGAGATCGTGGATCGTCCCAGATTTTTATGAAGCTATTGGCTTTATCATCTACTGTAATATTAAAATGCACGTCAAGTGAGAGATGTAGTAGCACTCCTAAATTAGCATGACCACATAGCAGGAAAATGCAATCAAAGCGTGGTAGCGAGCTCGGCTCGTGTTTTCGGACATTTCCTTTTCTGGTAGTCCAGTTTTTTTAGTATGCACATAGATACTCATGTAAGAGCGGCTCCAACGACACACCGTTAATGTGTCTGACACACTTAAAAATCGTCCGCTGTTGGGGGAAAGGCTGCCACAGCGGCCCCCCATTTTTCATACATTTTCTAACACTCACAAATTTAAAAAGACGACTTCTCATTCAAACTTAAGACCATTTTACAATGAAATTTAAACTAAAGAACACTAAATGAAACCTAGTCTAGGTCTAGATCGATCGAGATGGCTCGTCAGGGCCAGCCTCGCTATCGTTTCCCGTTGGCGCATGAAGTGTCATTCGCGCGCGCCTCCCTCTGCCTCTGCTTCACGTGTTGTCCGGTGGTGTGCCTCCTCCATCACCAGACGAGTGGTGCAGTGCCTCCCTATGGGTTTGCAACGCCATTGTGACTTGCCGCTCGTTGGCCATGAGGTGGTGGACGGTGGTCTTCTTCGTTGTAGTGTCACGGAGATGTCCATGACGCGTTGCTCAAAAAAGCCATTGGTCTGCTCAGACCACTGCCCCCAGCCGTCGTTCGCGCCTCTCTCGGTGCGCGGTGCCATATGAGGCCAGCAGGTGTGGGAAGGGCAACAACTCATCATTCTCCTACTTTGTCTCCATCTCCTCCTCCTCTACGCCCGCGGTTGCCGTCAAGGTGGCCAGGGCGGGTCGGCGGCGGCGCTGGCCGGTGGAGGGCTCGCCAGCGGCGCTGGAAGGTGGAAGAGGAGGAGGAGAGGGAGACCTCGCTGTGGAACGGTAGAAGCAGGATGTGCTCGTTATCATCGGTAGTTTTTTCCCTTTTTTCTGGTCTTTTTTTCCTTTGAAGGGGGTTTTTTTTAAGGAGTTTTCCTTTGAAGGTTAAAGGCCCCTGAAGAAAGGGCCCATAAGCAGACGGATTACAACTCCAAAGATACAACAAGGACCTTCAAAAAAAGAAAATTTACACATATGACCTACTTCAACAGAAAAAGGGCCTAGGGGTAGAACGCAATCCAGTCCCTCCTTGACCTCCGACCCCTCGTCGAGTATGCCGATACCAATGTCTTTGCTGAAGTAGTGCAGACCGTGATCCATGTCATTCTGGAGTAGTGGTAGTAGGGATGGGAAGGGGTACACATTATTTGTGTGGCGGGTGGGTACATTCTATTAGGACATGGGACAAAGTTTTACCCATGATTAAGTAAATAGGAAAATTTATACTCATCGGATAGACCGCATGGGTATGGAAATGCATAACCCATACTGCATACCCGTATAACCGTACAAAAATCTCGGACAAGTGGGTTTGTTTGTGTATGTGTCAAATCCTATCATGTTTACTACTGAACAGTCAAACCCCACGAGGCCATGAAGGACACAATCGACTTAGACCAAAATCCATAATGCCCCTTGTATGGGGCAACAAGTCCTTCGCTTCCAAGGTCACGCCTCTGTGACTATCGTCCTAAACCCGCATGCTATATTCTCATCTCGATCTCTCCGCTCTTGTATATCTCCTTTTATGTGATCCTCTCCCTCACATGTCTATCCCGAACCAAATCACGTCGTCGACCCACCTCTAGGATTCTAGATAGGTATGGGAAGAAATTTTACCTCTCGATGGGTACGGCCATGGATGATGGGTAATCTTAAGGTCGAGAGTTAAGCGTACATGGTGGGTCTACCCTTACCCAAAACATGCGGGTGATATCACTAGCATCGTGACTAGCGGTCAATAATCTTCATGGGGTTCATGTAGTAGCGGGTCTCGATGACTCGGAGAATTTTCAGAGTTAGCAGATATATGTTGTGTTGAGTGAGAATTGTTGATCCATTCGTCATTCACCACCTATAATATTTGGTTCAGATGCCTTTGATTTGGAAGCGGACATATGTTTATTCCATGTAATAAAACAGTTCAACCTCAAAACTGGAATCGATAAGAAATTCAAATCAAGTACACAACTATGTTTGAAGTAGCAACATACGTCTGCCAAAAGGCGTTGTACACCCGCAAGCTGCCATATGGGAATAAGGGGAAAGGAAGAGAACTCGCGTAAATTGTTATGCTCAAAGAAGGTTGAGGCCACCATTAAAAGAAACGTTGATAGATTAAAAAAACATGGTGGCAATTTTTTTTAGTGTACATAAAATTTGGATTGCCCTCAAGTAGTAACTAACGTGTTATTTTAATGGTCATGAAATGAAGAAAAGGCGAAGTGTACATAAAGTCAAAGAGTTCAATATCTGCATGGCAGGAAGACACCCCCGAAAGGGCCTGTTCTCCTTCCTTCTCACCTCTAGTGAGATCACAACTCAAATGAGGAGAGGAGATCTAATTCAGACCTAAATTAGAAAAGGCGCAAGATGGCAATGGAGAGGGTTCGGCAAGGCAAAGCACATCCATATCCATATCCACTAGCCCGCTTATTGCTCGGCCGCAAAGATATCAACGGGTAAAATATCTACCATATTCACACTCGTTGGACATCTAGCTACCCATGGAGTAGGTATGAAAAACAACATCAAGACAATATACATCATCAGTGCCAACAACCCAAACAACAACAATAATTGAAATATTTAGTCGTGCACAATACTTAAATATCTCAATCTCACACAACATAGTACTTAAATATCTCACATCCTTGTAGACAATTGGGTTGGACCTTTGGGCTGAGGTAAAATATCTCACAACATAGCAAGGAATAGGCGACGTTAGTTCCACACCACATTTCAGAAGAATATCCATGGATGTCCTTGGAGTGAAACCTCATCCCATGAAATTCATGTGCAGACCAATCTCTCCATGCCCGTGTCCAGTGTGGACAAACCAGAAAGGTGACGAGGTGGTGACGAGTTATCGACCGTAGTTGAGGTGACAAAATATTTTGTTCGGTAGCACACGACTGACACCTTTGCAGGTGTTCTGTGTGCACGCTTGTGGCCGTGCACATGCACGCACATTACCACCGGTCAGATTTATGAGCTTTTAGTAAAAAAGTAATGGAGGTGAGACGGCGCCAGATGTGCACTATAAACAAAGTCGATTGTCTGACGCAGCGTACTTCTTTTGGTTTTTGCCCATGGATCAACATTATACAGTGGGATTAGTATGAACCGGACGGCATAGCAAGCAACAGGTTCAGAAACTATGATTTGTTGATCTGGTTAATCATCTGAAGATATGAAATGCAGATCGAGAAATAAATTTGCAGGAGCTGAAATGCTGGGAAAGAACAACAAAGCCACAGCCAACGGAGCCACAAAGGAAACAGGGCAAATCATTTCCGACGTCTTGTTAAAACAGTTTAAAAGATGTTATGGAACGTAATAGGTGATTACACTAGAGTTTTTGACTGAGAGAACAAAGTCACAGCACATCTAATATTTAGGTATCCTTCGGGCCGCCCTTCTTTGCAGCCTCAGCCGCAGCCTTCTCCGCCTCAATCTCGGCAACATATTCATCAATTTCAGTCTCCTCAAGTTGTCGGAGACCATCCTTCTTTGTCATCACTGCAATCTCGATGTTCTTCCCACCACTCTCAACAACCTAAAAAAGGGTGTCATCTGTTAGTAATTGCCAGATCAAAAACAAAACTGAAAGAATAAACTCTAGCTATAGTGCACATCATCACTTTTTGCTTTCAGTAAAGGGGACATCACAAGCGAAGCAAATATACAGCAAAGATCAAGCAATTCCATTTGGATCCAGAATTTGGACACTGACAGTAAAACTGCAACTATATACCATCCCAAATTCCAAGTAGAGAATTTACATAGTATATTTAGGTACACAAACTATAATCAGAATGTATGCTGGTATGAGTTGCATCTCCACGAAGATAGATTGATGATTAGTACCTGGAACACACGCATGAAAATACATCACAACAGGAGTGTTTTTCCTTCTAGAAATTTACAAAAAATTAATGACATGTGATGTGACCTATATCACACATAAATATGGCAAATGAAACAAACGGGTCTCATGGCAAATTACCCCTCATGAAATTTGCTTTCAAAGTGAACTTATGAAAGCAGCAATGGTAATTTCAAAGTGCAAATAAACAAGGGACTGTTGAATTAGCATAGTTCCCCAAGAGTCTGCTAAACTACAGACACACGCTTGTGAAATTTGGGGTTATGCATATATACTCTCTCGAGTCAGAGCAGAAGCCAGAGGAATGGGCACACACATCATGATAGATCCTGAGTTGCATAACATCCAGGAGACATGAATAGAGAGAAAGTCAACATATTTGCTCAATTAGGAACTTGCTATAGTGTGTAATTTTCTTAATAGAACGGAGTGAATCAGATAATGGTAAATTCAATATTCACAGAGGCCTAAACAAGCTTCTCGGCACAACTAAAAGAAAGCTGCACCAGGAGAACCTATGTAAATGCCTCATCATAAGTACCTGTCACAATTCTTTATTTTCATCTCCATTCCACTAAACGTAAGATTGCTAGGACAAAAAAAACTACCACATCTATGAGTGGCAAGCAAGGCCTTTCAGTTCACTCGGCAGACACCATTACTTTTTTTAATTTAATTGGCATGTATGCCGCTCAGTTGCTACTTTAATCCGAAGCTATACTCCTATTACGGCATGACAAAGGTCAAGTAAATCTTCAGTTGAGTATATGAAAGAACAAATGATTCATTACACAAACATATTTTCAAAGGCACCTCAAATACTGTGTGATGGACCACAAATCGTTGCTATACTCTGTAATTTCCTTAGTAGAATGGAATGAATCAGACAGTGTTAAATTAAACATTCACAGAGGCCTAAACAAGCTTTTCGGCACAAATAAAAGAAAGCTGCACCAGGAGAACCTATGTAAATGCCTCGTCATAAGTACCTGTCACAGTTCCTCATTTTCATCTCCATTCTACTAGACATAAGGTTACTAGGACAAAGAAAACTATCACATCTACGACTGGCAAATAAAGCTTTTCAGTTCAACCAGCACACATCAGTACTTATCAGCATTTTTTCGGCATGTCTACCCCTCAGTTGCGATTTAAATTGAAGCGATACTCCTATTATGCATGGAAAATTTAAAAAAAAATCCTTCGCTGAGTGCATAAAAGAATGAAAGATTCCACACACTGTGGTATTTCCAAAGGCACCTCGAATAATGTGTCCTCAACCAATAATCCAGTTATCTGAAAATATTACCGCTGCAAATCTACTGCTCCAAGAGCTTGCTGGGATATGACAGCACCAAGTGTAATCTGAGTAACCATGAGTCCATGACATCAAATGATGACAGACAAACAAAGGTAGATAACTAAAGGTAAGGTCCTTGTGCACTGGTAACAAGGTTAGTTCACCTTTGCTTATTCCTGGATCATGTTTGTTTCAGCTTAATCAGAGTAACCATGAGTCCATGACAACAAATTATGACAGACGAACAAAGGTAGATAACTAAAGGTAAGGTCCTCGTGCACTGCTAACAAGGTTACTTCACCTTTGGTTATTCCTGGATCATGTTTGTTTCTAATTGCATTTCTGGATCATGTTTGTTTATAATTGTATTTTTGGTCATGTTCTTTCAGCTTAATTTGTGGATCCTGTTAAGTGTGCTCTACAAGTGACCTATGGTAGTCACTCAAAAGAAACAGTGTGGCTTTTATAATGAATCAAGCAATTGCTGATTTGGCATAACCTATAGAAAGAAATTCAAGTATAATCTGTTGCGCAAACTAAAGGAAGCAAGTGCAGCACCGATACCTCAAGCAGAGCGCGGATGGTGAGCTTGATGGTCTCCTTGCCGTCGGTGTCCTTGTAGTTCTTCTCGAGAAACTCGCGCATGGAGTTGGAGTTCCTGCCGGTGGCGTTGGCCTTCCAGGCGGAGAAGGTGCCGGAGGGGTCGGTCTGGTAGAGCGCGGGCTTGTCGGTGTATGGATCGAAGCCGACGATGAGGGTGGAGAGGCCGAAGGGGCGCACCCCGCCGCTCTGGGTGTACTTCTGCTGCAGGCCGGCGATGTAGCGCGTGATGTACTCGACGGTGACGGGGTCCTCGACGGTGAGGCGGTGGCTCTGGCACTCGACGCGCGCGCGGTTGATGAGCACCCGCGCGTCGGCTTTCAGCCCCGCGCACGCCAGCGCGATGTGCGTGTCCAGGCTCGCGATCTTCCGCAGCGACCTGCGCGGGCGGCGGCGGCGAGATGAGATGAGATCTGTGGGCCGGGAGGCGATGGGGGGAGAGGAGGTGGGGCGGGGAGGGGGAGGGTAGGGGGGGTTAGTTACCTGGAGTCCTGGAGCTTGGGGTGGACTTCTTCTCGACGCCGAGGACGACGGTGTCGGTGCCGCGGACGCCGACGGCGGCGTTGCCCTTGCGGACGGCCTCGAGAGCGTACTCGACCTGGAAGAGGTGGCCGTCGGGGGAGAATACGGTGATCGCGCGGTCGTAGCGGGCCATCGCCGGCGGTCGGGGAGGGTTAGGGTTTGGGCTTCCCGGGCGGCGGAAGTGGGCGTGCCTTGGCTGGGTTGGTCGAGCGTGTGTGCGGGCAGGCGAGCTCGGTGGCTTTGGGAAGAAGGGCTCCTAGTTGGGCTTCGGCTTCTTTCTTGGGAGAGAAGAAGGTGGCCTTGGTGTGGTCAGATGGGCCGTTTCCGTTACAGGGTGCACAACGTTGGAATATTTTTCGTGAAACCTACCGGGCTACCGGCTGGGCGACATGACATAACAGAAGCACTGAGTGACCACAATGGAGATAATTATTTTTGCACATAGAATGTCATACACTAGAGGCAACTATTGTGATATTTAGGACTAGAACAGAACGGGAAATATAAACAACCCTATAAATAAGAGGACAGCATAATGGAAAATTATTCACAACCAACTTTTTTTTCTCTACATCTAGAGACCTCCTAGCCAGAAAGAATTTTCAGATTGAATCACATGACTCTGTGCTCTGCTCTGAGGGGTTGCGGAAAGTTATCTGCATCTATTTTTTGAGTGTGACTTTAGCAGAAATATCTGGTGGAAACTGAACTGGGAATGGAACACAGATTTGGACCCAATAAATATGCTGATGGACCAGGAAAAGATATGATTTTATCTGCTTCAAGGTGTCCATGATCGTGGGTTGCTGAGTTTGTGGAATCACCGAAACAGAAGTATCTTTGATGGCATGGACATTGACTTGGATGTTTGTGTTCAGAACTTCTTGTCTTCTTTTTCTCTTGTTAGACATAGAGTAAACCTTCTCTTAAAGAAGGCATGACCCAATGGGTGGACACCTTACGAACATTTTATCTATATAATGGAAGTACTTTTTCATTTGACAAAAAAATAAAATTAAACAGTAGGGGTTTTCCCCTTCTGTTTTGTGCTTCAAAAAAACTTTCTTTTCTCTCTCATTTTTCTTCTATTTTACATTTTTATTTTATTTTATGTTTTATACTTTTTGTTTATTTCCTTCTGTTTCTTCTGGTTTCTATTTTATTTCCTATTTTAGTTTTTGTTTTCTTTTTATTTTATGTTTTATATTTTTGGTTTCTTTCCTTCTTCTTTTTCTTCTATTTTCTATTTTCCTTCATCTTTTAATTTTATATTTTCTTTTTTATGTTTTCTATTAAACAATTGTTTATGTTGCAGGAGAAATATTAGCAGTTTTCTATCAAAAAATATAAATGGTCTTATTGAAAATCATTTAAATAAGATAAATATTTTTACTGAAAAATCGTTCAAATAAGATAAATATTCTTAATTAAAAATGGTTTAAATAACATAAATGTTTGTATTGAATAAACATTGAAATAAGTTAAATATTATTATTTGAAAACCCGTTCAAATGAGATAAATGATTTTGTCGAAACACCGTTCAAATAAGATAAATAAAAATATTTTAAATCTTCAAATTAGATAAATGTTCTTGTTGAAAATGGTTAATCCATTCAAATGAGGTAAATGTTCTTTATTGAGGTAAACCTATCTTTTATTTCTTATTTCTTTTCTTCTATTTTTCTTTTTTACTTTTTCATTTACCCTTTTTATTTTTACATGAAAAATTTACGTGTATATAAATAAAAATCATAAATCTTTAAACATATGTTTATATGTTTCGAAACAAAATTTATAGTTTAGAAAAAATTCACGGGTTCAAAAACATTACGTTAACAGATTTAAAATATATTCACATGCTCACCGGTTTGAAAAAGTACGTTAAACGATTAACAAAAATGTTGTTAAAAAAATGTTCACGGTGTTCACAAAAATAAGATTAAAATAACTTATACAAAGTGAGTAAGTGACAATATGGTTTGAAAATTTGTCCATACAACTTAAAATATATATTTTATTCCGGTACATGAGATATTCTATACCATGTATTAAATACTAATATATGTAATTAATATATATGATCAAGTTTAATACTATTCACTTATCTAAAAATCCATGCATTAACTTGAAGCATAAAATATAAATAAATGTATAACAATCAAATACTAGTTAAATATAAAACGAAAGAAATACTACTGATCTAAGAGAAACGGTGAGGAGAGCAACTCGTATAGGAAAAAAAACTGTGAACCGAATGTACATTTGTTTTTTGTTTTTGTTTTTGTTTTTTAGGGGAAATGAATATCCACTAATATTAAAAGACAGAGTCTGTCAGATCCGGAGGATCTGGACCGTTCATAACACCCGAATCAACGTCTCAGATTTGCCCAATGTTGTATGTTGTGCACATGTTTTTGGAAAAGAAAAATCCCCCACTAAACCGAAAAAGGAAACCGCTCCCCGCCCGAAACAGAGCACACGCCCGAGCAACCCGGCTTTGTCCTCGCAACGCCACCAGGAGACCGCCGCACGCAAGTCTTCTTCGTCTGCAGTTCCCCGCCCCAACGCCGACGCGCCGCCGCCCACCCATCTCCGCTCGCCTCGCCGCTGCCCTATCCCCGCGCCACCTACCAATCGGCTCGCCATCAACGCCGCCGGAGCCCAGCCCAGCCCGTCTACGATGCGCCGCGTGCCTGACCCTGACGTAGAAGAGACTCACGACCTACGCCGACGACCCACACGCCCCCAGCCACGCTGGTCAGGCCTCTGTCTGCGCCCCATTATCGCGTGGCCTCGCCCATCGCCTCGCCCGGCGGTTCGCGCCTCATGGTCAGCCATTCCGCCGTCCTCGCCACAGCGTTGTGCGTCCCCGCCCGCCGGAATACTTGCAGGTGAACAATTCCAGACGCAGGATAGCCTCTCCGTTATGTACGCACCTTGCAATCATGTTGTGATTCTCCGTTCTGTTCAACTCAGATTAGTAGCCTATTAGAGGATGCATGGTTCAGTTCAGATTACAGGTTCAGTCATTGGAAGGTTCAGTTAGGATTACGGATTAGAGGTTCAATCATTGGAGGATCAGTTACGATTAGGGATTAGAGGTTAAGTCATTGTAGTTCAGTTAGGATTAGCGGTTCAGTAAGATGTACATTATTCAGTTAGGTTGATGATTGGCAGCGTAATCTAATTGCAGAGTAATCAAATTCAAATAAAATTTAATTGCAAAGTCGGTCAGGAACAACCTGCCTAATTCTGTATGCTTCAGTTTACATTATTATTATTTTACCCCCACATATCGTCCTTGCAATGTCATTTAAACTTATTTGCTAAAGAGGTTACAATAAGTCCATTTTTGTCCCAATATTTTTTTCGACTCATGCAATTGACATGCTTCTGTTTTACATAACTTCTTATTACAAAGCTTGTGGTATCTCAATTGTACAACATGGATTTTTTTTTGTTTGAACTAAATATTCTTTATATCTTACAAATGAAATTTTCGCTTGCGGTTTAAGTCTTATTAATTAGGGATGTATTTTATTTGTGATCATGCAGGTTGGGGAAATAATTTCTCATTGTTCATGCAGTTACTTGAAGTATCAGCACAATCAAATTTAGAGGTTTCAACCTTTGAAACTACTTGAGGTAAATTTTAACTGCAATCTAGGTGATTCCCTGCAATCGTACTATGTAAATACTTTGTAGTTGTACCTACAGAATACGGCTACAAGTAACAGTACATACGTGTAATTCAAACACCTAAAACTGAATGTTTAGTATGCTCTGCTTTGAACGTATGTAAGGAAAACAGAACGTATGATGGAACTAAACTGATACTACCTTCTATTTATCAATAATAGGTTTGTGAATGTGACGACACTCAGCCTGATACTACATTCATACTACCCTGACGGTAAGGACACTCAGCCTGACCATTCTGACGAATCTGTGAGTTGCATCTCCATTGCGTGTTATTGATAATGTCTGGCCAGATCTCATATCATATTCATTTTCACACATGTCTGTCAACTAATATATCAGTTTTGATATGTCTTATGTTCACTCAGGTTCTGATTTGCTTATAGGTAGGTACCCGCTCTCGGATAAGATGTGCCTCTTTATTACATGCCTGATTATGCATGTCTCATAAATTCAGAAATAGTCAGTGCATAATACTTCGAGTGGTAGCATTTCAAGAGCCTTCAGGGATACTTCAGAAGTGGTAACATTTCAAGAGGCTTCAGTAATGGTACGTTGATTTATGTTTTTCCTGTCAGTTTTGGATTTTTTGGCTTCTAGCTTACCTTTTTTTCCCCATGTTTTCCTTTTATGTCCTGGCATTATTTTTTCAGGCATTTTTTTCTTCATGCTCGCCACAAACTTCTTGGTGTCGACCATCTTCGTCCTGACGACGATGGTGCATCTCTCTGATTGCGGCTGGATTCTCCAGCCGTGAGCATGCCGGTAGGCTCGCGAAGGCCACAACATTCGGCCCTGTGCCGAGCGCCGCCATGACGCTGCAGCCTGTAGGAATCGTCGAGGTTGATCAGATACGACAGCGGGCCAGCAGGCATCAGAAGACATGGGTGGGCTAATTTGAGGATTCACAGCAGGTGCACTTGCTTTAATGGGGCTCAATGCTGAAAATGAGCCACTTGCGGTAGAAGGAACAGGAATAACAGCCGGAATAGGAGCATTTGGAGAGGAAGGAGCGGCTAGATTGCTGCCCTGAAGTAGTCTGCGCCTGCTAAGCTGTGCAGCTGGGTTTATTGCGGCAAATTGTGTAGGAAGACGAGCTGGGAAAAGTAATAAGAAAAGTTATGATACTAGCATATGTATTCAGGAACAAAAATGATCGTTGAATAGCAATAGATTAGATTAGATTACTGCAGATATTTTTTTGAAACTTAATTACTGCAGATATTGCCGACCTTTTTGTTTTCTTCTGTTGAAACTGATACACACAACAAAATTTATGGATTAAAATGATAGAAATCAATTAATGATGATTGGTTACATATGTGACTAACTAAAATGCACGTCTTCCTACATGAGAGATGAATTTGTACTTGCTAAATTTGACTAAATTTTTACTGCCAGCTATTCGTCCCAATTAATGTGACAGAATGTCATTTGTTTCTATGTAATGTCGATGCGAAAAACCGTCGGTTACAGGTACTCGATTCGTTTGGTTCATGAATGAGTTTTCTATGTTAAGTTCATTTTACATGGCAACCACATAACATTTGTTTTCATGATTCTATTAATCTTTACTCTTATCACAGGACATAGTGACCGACTCCATGAGAGACCCAAAGCTTCGGTTACCTTTTGACACTAAACGCTACATCATAGCAAAACTGTTTGATTGCTGGCCAGGGATGTGCTTCCATGTTTCATCCTGCAATTCGGTAAGACTACTATGTATTTTTGTGTTTTTGGGTTACCTACATAATATATTTCTAAAGACCAGTTGATGCAGATTTTGTTACCCTACCATAAGTGTGGTCTCTTCATTCTTTTTGCGTTCAGCCTGTCTGAAAAAACAGTCACTATACTTGATCCCATTCCTTTATCGGACATATGGAAAAATAGTATTGTCGATAAATATACATTGAAGCTCAAAGATATTTCCTTCCACCTTAACGTTGCTCTTCAAGCCGCAAATCCTGGCTGGAATGACGATGTTTTTTCTATGGCGTCGCATCAGAAAGCTAGAATGACAAAAAACCATGACAGGTTAAAAGTTTACTGGTATTATTATAGATGTGCCGTTCAGTATTTTACCTACATATTTCTAACAATAGCGATGTGTGTATTTGTACATCAACATGTCTGGTTTTTTGGTGCTAAAGTGTATGCGATCGTGGAATGGTAAAGAAGTTACACGACCTTTTGTGAGAGTGAGTACTTCAATATTCATGTTTCTCAAGTGTAAATGTGAGATCTTCGTGATATTTATATATATATATGTGCAGGATGCCTACGAAATACAAAACAAGGTGCTGATACACATGCTGACGTACAAGGACAATGAATGTAAAGCCAATATTCCTCAAGTTGTACAAGATTTGGTCAACCGCATCGGAATAAGATTATTTTCTGTTATCTCATGTTGTAATCTCATGTATTTTAATTTACCTTAATGTTTCATTTATCATATCCATGTGAGGATTGTAGTGGAGATTTACAATTAGTACACTATTTTTTTATGTTACCAAACAAGTTTGCATTTTACTTGGAGATTTGCTTTTTTCATCAGTGATCTTTTGCTTATATATATGGTCTTCTGTATACATTAAACTCATATCATGTGTCCATTGCGCATGCTCTATACATTCTGATTTAGCCAAGTATGATACTGCTTATGGAAAAAGGGCATGGCCATAATATTCTGTGCTTGACCTGGAATAATCTGTACATCTTATTTGTGCTAACTAATGAAAGAAGCAAAGTTCATGTTCTGCAAGATTCTGTGAACACATTGACATTCTTATTATTTTTGGCAAGTTTGGGCTCTCTCCGTTCAATATCCTATTTTAGCAAGTTCTTATTTTTTTAACATGATGAGATTGTGATTAGTATTATTTCCACAATTGAATATAGGTGATTTCTTCCCTTTTCTGTTGAACTGAAGAAATCATTTGGATTTCAAAATTATTTTTTACGCTATTATTTTTTAAGCTACAAGGCAAATTATTCTGCGATGTTTGCATTAATCGCTCATGACTGCGGAGTCAAAAATTCAGAGAACGAGCCTTTGATAAATAAACTTAAAGCGTGCATTGCACATGCACGATTAGTAGTGTACAGAAAGGAGCCAGAGAATCGAACAAGAAAGAATAGAAAATGGGCCGAGCCCATGTATGCGGGGGTTTGCGGAGCATCACTCGTCCCCGCAAGTCGCAGCAAATAGGCGCTGCGGCGCTGCAGCTGACCTGGGTTGCAATTCAATCTCGATTCCGTCTCTACCTCGCCTAAGCTTCCCTTCACCCCCGTAAGATCGACCAACGTTGAAGACGAAGAGCTTTTAAGGTCATCGATCTGGGATCGATGGACGGCGCGGACCTAGATACTCCTGCTTATGGCCGCCTCGGCCACAACGATGTCCTCATGGCAGAAGACGATCAATCTGAAAGCGAGGAATCGACGGTGGACTACCCGCCGTACCTGAACCCTCCTGCTCATGGTTACCCCGACAACGGCGAGCGGCCATCCTTCGTCCTCATCGAGACGGACGCCTACTTCGCCGACCGCCGCAACGCCAGCACCGCCTCCTGCGAGATGAGGGGTCTCGGGGGCACCCTCAGCGTCACCTTCTGCGTCGCCCACCCGCCGCTCGTCTGCTACCTGTGCGTCCACGCTACCTCCTACGACCACACCGAATTCGCCCTCGAGCCCGACATCTTCGCCACGGAGACGAGCGGCGGCCTCCTTCTCCTCCGCCTCGTCATAGGTACACATCCATCCTTTATAAGTGTACACCACGAAAGACAATACTTTATGTTCGACGCCAGCGTCCCCTCGCTCGAGCACCTACCTCATCCCGGATACAACCACATGTTCAATGACCACTCAATCGCCATAGTGCGCAAGTGCAAGAAAGGCGGCAGCCAAGGCACGATCAATGACCACCACGACTGCAGCCACTGCGACTACGTCGTTGCCGCACAATCTCGTGGATTCGGGTATACAAAATCTTCTCAACTCATCCTGTATCACTCTGATACAAAAACCTGGAGCCAGGTGCCGGTGGTACTACCTAAGCCATATCCAGCCCACAGTACATACAAGACACTCACCATAGGAGAGATAAAGGCACGGTGGCCTGGATTGATCTCTGGCGTAATATCCTCTTTTGCGACGTGTTTGACAAGTGCCCTATGCTTCGTACCTTAGAACTGCCACCGCCAATCGTGCAGACCAATAAGTTGCGCTCTAGCAATCCACGGGCTGTTCGGGACATTGCTGTCCTTGGTGGCTTCATCAAGTTTGTCGAGCTGGACTTTCGTCGTGTTGGGCAGAGCTTACTCGGGGACAGCTCCTCCAATCTCTGTACTTGGAAGGTCGCAGTATGGAGCATCAACACTGGGAGCTCCTCCTCAGATGATTGGCACATGGATTACCTGCTCAATTCCACCGAAATGCCCGAACCATCGCTGCCAAAGCTGCGGGTCGATGCGGGTACAGCTCAGCCAACCTTGTCGACTCTACACATTGGCCTACCTAACCTGAGCCTGGAAGATGATGACATCGTTTACTTCCTCACCAAGATTGACTACCGAGACAACACCCACATAGCATGGGTGCTTGCTATTGATGTGAGAAACAAGACTGTCCAGAAAGTGGGTGAGTTTAGCTCCAGGAGAACTGCTGGTTTACAGAATGGCTACATTGCAAGTAGGATCTCCAAATATCTGAAAGGTGCTCCACGTAACTAATTGCATGTATTTTTACGGCTTCCTGTCTTCCATGCTTCCTGTGACCGAGAAACTGCTCTACAGGCCCAAATGAAGTGTCCCCTAGTCCTACTAAATATCACATAGATGCCTCTAGTGTATGAAATACTATGTGGAAATATAATTATCTCCATTGTGGTTTGTTTGATATGTTACAACATTTGTTCTCTTGTGCTTTGTATTCACTCAGTGCTTCTGTTATGGGTCATGTCACACAGTACGTACAGCCTCAGCCAGACTTCCTAGTCCAACATAATGTCCACTATGACAATCAAAACCCAACGATACCACTAATTAATGTACTGCTCTGTTTGTCTCACGCCCACAAGTTAGTATCGCAGCTTGAAACTTGAGGCCATTGCCTACGGGAAAGAGCCTGTGTGTATTTAGAACCAACACCAGTAATTTGGAGTCAGTTTCCGCGACGACTCGAGTCACGTCAAGCTGCATGGTGGCTAGGTTGATGTTTGAGCCACCTCGCCGTTATGCCCGGGCAGCTACTACCTCAACTGATACCAGAGTTTTGCCTCCCCACACCTTATTTCCAGGGCCGGTCCACACATAATATTCGGGGCCCTGGGACGAGAGGACAAAAATGGGCCCTTTATGACAAACGAAATTTTGGAACTCCGATTCGTCAAAAGTGTCGTGTAAAATTAACGTTGTATGTACAAATCAATTGATATACTAGCGACACAAATTTTGGATCAGAGGTAGTACGTTATTTTAAAAGTTGATGAATATGTTTCAACGTGATCATCTCACAGAGTTGGCAAGAGATGATCACAAAAAGCACATACCGGTACATATTGGAAGAATAGAAATCACACAGCAAATATATTTGATGAATATGTTTCAACATGATCATCTCACATATTTGCTAATTTTTTTAAGGGAGGTTTGCTAAATGTGACAAGCAGACCATCATTTTCATCCGCAAGACAAATAGGTTTGTCCAAGCTAATCGATCCTCGATGGCCATTGACAGGCCCGGGCGATACATTAATTTCTTGATGTACCGATCGGTTAATTAATAAGGTCGGTGCGTCAGTGTGTGGGTCACTGTCCAACTCGTGGTGGGCTTTGACTTACTTTTTGGGCCATTTTACCTTTTTCTCCTTTTTTTTTCCTGCAGCTAAGCCAAAGTATTGAGCAACTACCTGCCCCCCCCCCCCCCCCCCCCGGGCTTCCTTGGGGCCCGGGCGGCTGCCCGCTGCACCCCCTGCTTCCTTGGTGCTGGGCCGGCCCTGCTTATTTCTGTTACTCCACTCCCTGAGAAGTCAGAACTGAAGTTTTGAAGTCTCTTTTGCACCGTCAGCTGCCTCCAACACCGACTCCGTCTACCTATGCTCCAGCAGCTACTCAAGGGTACCCTCCACGAGGCGATTGCACAAAGAGCACTTGCGTCCTCCATCAAAATTTGAACACAACAGAAACAAGCCCAATCCTCAAATTTTGTCTCGAGGACATCCAGCAAGCGCTATACAAGTTCAAACACAAGTACTCCCTCCGTATCAAAATATAAGACTTTCTAGCTACTTTCTATACACATGTATCTAGACATGTTTTAGTGCAAGGTTCATAGTGCAAGGTTCATGTGAACCTTGCACTAAAACATGTCTAGATACATGTGTGTGAAAAGTAGCTAGAAAGTTTTATATTTTAAAACGGAGGGAGTTGGAGTCAACAAGCTATACACTGGATACAACGTACAACGTTTTTACAAGTCTCGCCTTAAGGGGAAGGGCGGCCAAGACCGGTCACAAAAATACGTCCTGGAGGAGCGGAGCAAACCAAAAGCCTACTGAATTTGCTCGCTCCATTTCTCTCCTTGGGTATCTCACCAGAGTCGGTGATCAGGGTCTTCTTCCTTGGCTTGCCGTTGTATGTTCCAGCGCCACCTTCGATGGCATACACATAATCCATTCCCTGAATCACCCTGCCAAACACAACGTGCTCCCCATCCAACCTGCATTGTTTACCCTTTTAGAACTCGTATCTTCCAGATTGAACAATGTTGAGTGTTGTCTTATGGTGTAAAGGAATCTACCAGCTCGTCTTGATTGTGGTTATGTAGAACTGGGATCCGTTGGAATCAGTTCCCGAATTTGCCATAGCAACAACACCTGCAAGATCACAAGGTAGACATAGAGTCATGACTGCGAATTTAGAGACAGAGTATTCACGTTATAAAGAATATTTCAGCGCAAACACCATGTAACAGGGAGCAGTAATGCACCTAAGCATATCCCTACATGCGACCATGCTCCATGGGCCCATGGCCACATTCATTTCCAGCCCAATTTCCAGTACTCAACTAGGTCGGAATGGAGTTTTTTAGGCTGAGAAAATAGTCGCCTCGGATTAGGAGAAGGCATTTCTTTCTCAGTGTAACATTGGCTTTTCAAACTGTCAGATGAGCTCTCAAAGTAATATTTATATATCTGAGATGCTCGCAAACAAATATTCAGTTCAACTTCATTCATGCAAACCTCATAAATGTGTTAGAACAGAAGAATGATAGCCTCAGTAGGAAGGATCTCCCATTGGTTGCTTCCCAGAACATAAATTTGTTACTAAGTTGGTTTATAACTGACAGTCAAAGGCAAAGTCAAAACTTGAAAAAAAGATGAACCACCGGTTGAATATCTGACCTGGATGTGTATGTTTCACACTGAAATTCTCATCTGAGAAGGTGTCTCCATATAGACTCACTTCCTTTCCCATCACCCCTAACTATGTCACCACCCTGAATCTTGAAACCTGGGATCATTCGATGAAATGGTGTTCCTTTATAATGAAGAGAGTTTACCATTGAGCCCAACACCCTTTTCACCTGTAATAATGAATATAGTATAACATGAGAAAATCACTTTAAGGAATTAAAGGGAGACAATATGGAAAACCCTGAAGGAAGAAGAATACATGTACAAAGGGCTCTAAAATTTTCTGTAAACCGCAGCAGTAAAAAAAAATCAGCGCCTACAATGAACTTAATAATGGGAAAAGATTTTCTTCATATATATTACTAAATACGGAGTAGTTCCTGTTGGCAAGACATTTGAAAACTGGAAGGCAGTTGGGGTAGTATTAGTTGATGATGTTCCTTTATCCTAAAAAAAATCCATATATATCTTAATAAAATGATAAAAAGGAAGATGTGCTCTCTAGTAGAACCTCAATGAAATTTGCGGAGCAAATTTGCACAGAGGCATAAAAGGTTGAGGCATAGGCATACATGTTCATATCGGTATTCCTCTATTGAACTAGTGAGAACTATAACCATCTAACCAATTTATATATTTTTTTATTTAATAGTATCTAACAAAGGGCTGAAGGCTATAGTACAACTAACTTCTATAAAAGATTTAACATCCGAACGAGCACAACAGGATAATCCCCAAAGAGTTACAAGCTTAAGAAAGAAAATATCATAATAAACTATGAAGTTCGTCGATATGTTTCAGCAATCCTCACTCGGGCGAACAAGCCACATGTTTTCAAGATCCATACAGGACGAGACGATCGAGGCATGGAGCCTTCACCGTTGTGATGTCCTACATCTTCGAAAGGCAAACTTTCACACACGAGGCATTGTCATATTAGGAGGAGATGCAACCCCTCTGTGCCTCACAGGATGTTGATCATCTTCAGTACAGGAGTCAATGTCACTATGCTTCATGAATATAAAGAAGGGGTCGAGCTCGCGTAGGTGGGGGAAAGGAGACAACACGCAGGATCAGGGCCATTCCAATTATTATTTTTACCTGGAGTGACTTAAATAAATATAATTACACTCAATGTTATACTTTTTCCCTTTTAAACGATATTCTATTTTGATAAATATATGTTGTAGATTTAATTAGCATTCTTAGCCATACAATATTTTATAATTATTTCCCATTATATATTTGTAATGTTTATCATTGAAAATATTTTGAGATATGTATTTTTTTCCTTAGTGAGATATTGTCTTTAACAAATACAAAAACATCTTAAATGTGAAAAAAAGGAAAAACGCATGCGTTTTGGACGTTCTTATAATTGATGAATTATATAGCACATATGTATATTATTCTGTGAATCTTATTATCTATTTTAGTATTATTAAATATTTTGGTAGAGATTCCAATGCATAAAACCTAGCCAATATATTAAGATAGTGTGTACTCTATGGTTATGTAAGGAAGTATATAGAAAGTTCTCGAATATAAATTAAACAATTGATATGATCATTTTTTTACTTGGTCAAATGTGTCTTATAAGTTACGCGGATTTAGTAATAAGTTGATAATATGTTATTGATTTAAACTTGTTACTGAAATAACATCACTTATAATAATCACCAACAAACGTAAAATATTACCGGTTCTACTATTGCACAAAAAAAAATCAATTATTATATATGCTCACTGCAAAAAAATCAATTATTATATATGCTTACTGCAATATGTCTTTGTTTGCAATTGCTTATGTTAGTTTTTCAAATCAGAGCTATGCATGAAATTAAACATTGGAAATGTATCAAACAAAACATTTAATAAGCAAGTGTAAGGTATTCACAAGGAAGACTAGCAGCCAAGTTGAAGCCAAGTTGAACCTAGCACCACTGATTTATTTGGTTTGTTCTTATGTGGTGCATCGTTCTTCCATTTGGTAGAGAGAGAGAGTACCTGGTCTCAATGCCGATGTCCAGCGGCGGCTAGGTCATCCTGCCGGTCTACCAAGCACCAGCCCAAATTCCTTCCTACTGCCACCGCATGAGAGATCTATAGTGGAGGGAGGTGGTGGAGTATGGAAGGCGTCGATGGCGAGACATGTGTGGGAGGGTGCGGCGGGCAGACTCTCCGCGACGTGCAGGGGTCTTGAGGGATTGAACGCGGTTTGGGGAGGCTGGGGGTAGGGGCAGCCGTATGGTGAGAGTCATGTCCCGTGGATGCAAGGTGTGCGGTGGCGTGAGGACCGCCGAAGCGTGTCCATGCCGTCGGTGCGCGACCACCCGGGCCGCATCGGCTGTGAGAGGGGTTGCAGTGCCTGCGCTCGTCGTATCTGGATCGCAACGTGCCCGTCGGCCCCATCATCGGCGGCCCGTACTAGAGCGAAGGGTACTCCGACAGCCGCAAAAACTACGTGTAGACACAAAGTGAGGAGTACTCACCACTGCGCCAGGCCTGGTATCTAGGGTAGTTGGCTCCGGTCATCACTCTGGTACTTTACTGAATAGGCTAGGGCAGGTAGATTCGGTAGCAAAAAATGCTACTCCCTCCGTCCAAAAAATAACTGTCTTAGATTTATCAAAAAGTATATGTATCTAAACATGAAACAAGTATAGATACATCCACTTTTATACAAATTTGAGACACTTATTTTAAGACGGAGGGAGTAGATATCAGTACAAGTTCAGACACAAGTAGGAGTCAACAAGCTATACACCGGCTACACAATCTTTTACAAGTTTTGCCTCAAGGGGGATGGGTGGCCAAGACCAATAAAAAATACGTCCAGGAGGAGCAGAGCAAATCAATAGCCTACTGAATCTCCTCGCTCCATTTCTCCTTGGGGATCTCACCAGAGTCGGTGATCAGGGCCTTCTTCCTCGGCTTGCCGTTGTAAGTTCCAGCGCCCCCTTCAATGGCATATACATAATCCATTCCCTGAATTACCCTGCCAAAGACAACATGTTCCCCATCCAACCTGCATTGTTTACCGTTTTAAAAGTCGTACCTTCAGGATTGATCACTGCTGAATGCAGACACATGGTGTAAAGCCGTAAAAGAGTTTACCAGCTTGTCTTGATTATGGTTATGTAGAACTGGGATCCATTGGAATCGGTTCCAGAATTTGCCATAGCAACAACACCTGCAAGATATCAAGGTAGACTTAGAGTGACAACTCAAACTTCAGAAACAGGGTATTCATGTTACGAGGTATTTACAAAAGTCAGAACATGCCAAAAGAATACTTGAGTACAAAGTACAAACACAATGTAACAGAGAATAGAGATGCCCATAAGTATAATTTTCGGTACGCAGCTAGGTAAGAAATGGAACTTTTGAGGTCATGTTAACCCTTAAAACGTCACTTTATTTTGCATGCATGTTATGGTCAATTTGCCACTTGAGAGCTGAGACATTATGGGCAACATGATTTTGTAGGTGCCTCACGTGAACAGTGTTGTCCATTAAATGTCACATTTGGAACTTGCTTCATTGGCGATAGTGTTTACCGGCTTCACTCATGCACCGACACCGAGACCTGATTAGTTCACTGTGCTTGGTTATGTTGGGACTGAGAAAAGAGTCGCCTCAGCTGAGAAGGCATTTATTTTTCCTTTGTAACATTGTCTTTTAAAACAGTTAGATGAGCTCTCAAGATAATGTTTATCTGAGATTGCCTCAAGCAAATATTTCTTTTTTTTTTTGAAAAAAGATCCGACCACATATATTAAGGCAGCTCGAGCAAATTACAAATAGGTCCACAGAAGAAAAGAAAATTACAAAAGGACCCAGGAATTTGCAGGGAGCCCCCCAAGCCACCGAGAAGAAACACGATCGGATCCGCGCGCCGCTCGCCGGAGCACCTAGGCCTCGCCGGAGCCACCGTACCGCCTGCCGAAGGGAGAGAGCGCCTCCACGCTTTGTAGAAGACCGCTTGAGCCGTCCGCCACCCGCGACGGAACCGAAGCCGTTGAACACACACGGCCACAGCGCCAGCTCCCCCGAACCACCCAGCTTCCCGCCGGCTCGGCGCCGCCCAGATCCACCACCAGCATCGCCCAGCAACTTCTAGCAGGCTGCTCCCCTCGCCACCTCGGCCGGCCAGAGCAAAACCAACGAGGAAGACAACCTCAAGCACCACCACCAAAACCGGACGCCAACTCCCACCAACTTCTCCCCTCGCCATCACGGCCGGCCGGAAAAAAGAAGAAGGAGGAGAGCACCCGACGAACCTTCACTGCCTCCCCGGCGACGAGGCCGGAACGGGGAAGGAGGGGAAGGACACGGCCCACCACGCCGACGCCATCGCCACCGTCTTCGATGCCGCGGCCAGGCCACAGAAACCTAGACTAAAACCTAACTATCTACACGCACGACGAGAACCCGGAGCTCCCCTCCACGGCGCCGAAACGGCGGCCGGAGGCGAAGGGGAGCGGCGGATTCGCCGGCGAGGAACGGGAGCAGAGGACGCCTTCGAGTCGCCTCTGTCAAACAGTACTCGGGGGAGGGAAAGTTCCTTCTTGCCTATAATGCCTCTCAAGCAAATATTTCAGTACGACATCATTCATGCAAACCTCATGCAGTACACATGGAGGGTAGAACAGAATAATGATAGCCTAAGTAGGAACGGTCTACCATTGGCTGTTTTCATAGAACATAATTGTGTTACTAAATTGGTTTATAACTGCCAATTCAAAGGCAAAGTCAAAACTGGAAAGAAACTGAACCACCGTTGAACATCTGACCTGGATGTGTATGCTTCACACTGAAATTCTCGTCTGAGAAGGTGCCTCCATATATAGACTCGCTTCCTTTCCCATCACCTCTAACTATGTCACCACCCTGAATTATGAAACCTGGGATAATTCGATGAAATGGCGTTCCTTTGTAGTGAAGAGATTTACCCTTGGGCCCAACACCTTTTTCACCTGCAATAATGAACAGAGTATAACATGAAAAGGTAACTTCATGACATCATAAGAAGACAACATAAACAATTAAAGGAAGAAGAATACCTGTACAAAGGGCTCTAAAATTTTCTGCAAAGAGCAGCAGTATAAAAATCAACACTTAGAATAAACTTCATAAGGTAAAATATTATTACTATATATACTAAAACTCTAAAAAGTTCATTTTGGTAAGATATTTAAGAGCTTTGCAGTTGCCAGTTGGGATAATTTTAGTTGATGCCTTTTTTCCTTAAGAACATCCATACATATCGTAATAAAAGAAAAAAGATGTGCTAACTAGTAGAACTACAATGAAATTTGCAGAGCAGTATTGCACAGAGGCATAAAACACTGAGGCATAGGCATGCATGTTCAATCAGTCTTCCTCCACTGAACTGTTGAGAATTATGACCATCCAACCAATTTCCATTTTGTGCTAGTACCTAACAAGGGACGCAAGGCTATAGTAAAAATAGCTTCTATAAAAAATTTAACATCGCAACAAACACAACAGGTTAATCATACAATCTTGTATTGCTTTTCCTCTCTCGAACACGCACCTAAGTGCATGCCAATTTTGTATTAGAACAAAGCACCGAGAAGGCCGAGTCGTAAAAATAAACACCGCAACCAAAGCAAGAAGGGAATAACAAAAAAATAAGAAAAAATACCGTACATAACAAACAGTCGAACACCACAATGAGAAGACGGAGAAGAACCAAAAACTGTATATCTGTTCTAAACAGAAGTTACAAAACTACTAACCAAAGAAAAGGCATGAGAAAATAAGAGAGGATGAGGGTGCGAATATACCAACTGTTTTCGGCACAACTTCCCCATAAAGGCCAATAACAATTCTTCCTGCAACAAGGGGACCATACAAAAATTGAGACAATCAGAAAACTATTCAAGCTCGGTAATATGTGGAGTAACAATACAAGTAGTTGCGCAACATCCCAGAAATGGTGTTAGGAAAGATATACCTATATTTTGGCCATCAATTTCTACATCCAGGTATACCCTATGAGTAACCGCTGGTAACTGTACCTCTGAAATCCTCTGCACAACATGAAAAAGAAGAAATGATAAATCTTCTGTAATCCTGGATCATCACCTCCCTACTCACTCGCTCACTGCTACCATATGTGCGGACACGATGCATGTCCCAGATTTTGCGCAAATTGAGCATGAAAAGGCTATGGCAATATATGTTCAACATCTTAGATAGCATTCTATAATCACGCAGCAGCCAGTGATGCTCATGGTCACTAGTAAACTACAGCTTCTCCTGATTCAATGGTAAATCTACTACTTGAGTCACCAACCAGAACACTGACACCAACTAATGGCATCTCAAATGCATTCCTTCAGTAGTGTTCGCTACAACGACTGATGAGGAGAAGTGTTGCGTAATTCTTCGTACTCTCCCACAAATCAACAACTGTACTAAGTAGGGACCCCCACAATGCAGATGTTACTGCCACTGGACTGACGCGCACAACATCAAATCGACACTGGAAGATCCAGTCTGATTCCGCACGCAGACTGAAAGAGTTACCGAGCACGCAGCAACCGCACCAGATTTAGGCCGGTTTCTACGGCACAACCCGACCAGATCAACCCTTGGAAGCTCCTGAAAAATGGGGAGAGCGCGAAGCCGTACCTCGCGACGGAGGTAGGAGGAGAAAGCGAGGTAGAGCGCGGCGCAGGCGAGGAAGCCGACGGCCACCTTCCGCAGCATCGCGAACCTTCAGGCGGTCACGATCTTATCTCATCAAAATTTGTCGCGAGTTCGCCGCGAATCTGCTCGCGGCTGGAGGGGATTAACTCGCGGCGGAGGCGAGATCGGCGACGAAAAAGACGCCCTCCTCCGCTTCGGTGCAATGGGCCTGGATTTTACCAGGCTATTGTAACTGCATAGGCCTATGGGCCGGTGAAGCTGGAGCCCACAACCTTGAAGAAACATTCTTTTGAAGAACATAAAAACAATTTGGAATTCTGTTTGGCAAGCCCAACCCAGGATTCCAGAGTGCCAATTGAATCAAGAATGACAGTTTATGCCAATTTTCTTGGGCAAAAGTTATGCCACTTTGATGTGATGGTGTGAGCGTATGCCGTGAAAAAATAGTGCCAATGAGATCGAATTCATGTTCAGTTTCAGTTAAGTTTTCTTTGATGGTTTATTAACTTTTATAATATTCCCTCCATTCTGAATTGTAAGATGTTTTAATGTTTTGGGAATCACATATGCCTACACGTGTTTCAGTGTGTGGGTTTACTCATTTTGTGGTGTATGTAGTGCATATTAAAATACGCAACACATATTCTATTTCGGAATGGAGAAGTAGCATTTTTTCTTCTTCTGAGAATGCTCTTAGCTAGTTCAGCATTTTTGCTTTCCATGGTGAGAATGGGGCATCCATTCCCTACATAGCTGCCGTGCAAAAACATGGTTAGAATACTACTAGAATGTACTTACTACGTGGAGCACGAGGGAGCGAAACATCCGTATGCGTATGGGCGTCCGTAGGTTTCGTCCACACGCTGCTGTATGCCCGGATTTTTGTCCCTCCCACCGCTTTAGGTCTCATGGGCACCAGTGATTGCAATAGAAAGAAAATGATACCATTCGCAGCACCATATAAGCCACGTGTTGTGCATGCATGCAACGTACGCAGCCACGTATTGTGCTGCAGGTAGGTACGTAACATGCTGCAAGCAGGAGTATGAAATGGAGAAAAAGAATTCCACGGCTAGCTGAAGCAGCGGCCACGATCCACGCCGGTGGTTTCGCGAACGGTGCCACCACTGCCAAATTAATCTCTTGTTAAGCTTTGGGCTTGGCTGGTTAGCTGTGTGCTAGCTTAGGTACGCTAGAGATGGATCACGCACATGATTTTTAGCATCGGATAAGATCGGCGAATAAGCAGATCATCCCCGGTACACAGTGCACGCACGTTGACATTATTTTTCAATTATGAGCGGCTGGTCCTGCAGGTTGTGTGCTGGTGTGTCGTGATTGCGATTGTACTGATCGATGCCGGCAATCTGCATAGTCGTCGTAGCGACCTTGATAAACGTCAAAAACATGCATGCGATATTTTTTAAATTTTAAAATTAACATCCGCCTGTGTTTTTCTTGCATTATATTAAAGTTTGAATCGAAGGTTTGGTCGGCAACTCTGATTACGATGGACTGAAAATCTCAGGGGTGCGTCAAGCGTGCCGATCTCATCCATCCGATTCCGACGCGCCAGAGAGAAGAGAAGAGCAAAGTTTGGTTTCTTCCCAACGCTGAACGGATTGATTTGACAGAAACATTAGAGAGGAAAAGTGTGAGTTGTGCTAGTACTGTTTCGAAAACTCAGACGGCTTATCGATCGATCAGGCCGTACGAAAACGTCTCTGATAGCTTACCACGCGTGTGCGCCGTACGTATCAACATCACGACAGTGCACGATGCCATTCTAGCCGTCAATGCGCCGGGGCTAATCAAACAATAGTAGGAGTTGTAGTTACGTGACATCAAAATCTAAGACACTTTCAAGTCTAGATACATTCATTTTTTGACAAATCTAAGACACTTATTTTTGGACGGAGAGAGTATTTGAGAAACCATCATGAGACATTTTGTGCAACAGATGATAGCAAACATTTTGATGAACTTAACATATCAAACTTTATGTATGCTAAAGTGTAGAATCAAAAATATTTTTATGATCGTAGACGGTTAGTTTAAGTACTTATACTTGAATATCAATTAAGTACATAGAATGCATGTGTTATTGGATTATTAATTAACACAATGTAACTTGTAAGAGAGATTTGAACACGGAAAAGGGTATGGAGTCAAGTTTACGGTTCAATTTATACTCAGTTGAAGTTTCAAAATTTAACATGCAATGATACACTCGAAACCACTAGGAAGATATTTTAGATTATACCCCATAGATATATCCCAAAATATTAGAGATAACTGAATCTTAATGTAACTGCAAAAATTACGAGCCTTCGAAATTTTACCCATTTTACCTTATGCCTGTACAGCGAAAAATATAACCAAATTTCCTTACAAAACATATTTAAATTAAACACACGTAAGTGTATTTTCATGTACAATACAATACAAAGAGGGCTACACTTAATATTATTAGATTATTATATTTTGATAACTGTGCAAAGTATATATTGGAAAGATACACTTATTAAAATAGCAATATAATAAAAATGTTTTATCAAATATAAGAGTTTAGTGTAAATTTTATTGGTTTAACTAGTCTGGTGTCCAAAATTTGTTTGAACCGAACAAGTGGATTGATCCATCATATAAAAAAATTCAAATCATACCAAGACCGATCATCGTAAGACGTCGTATAGGTTAGAAAGAGGAAAATGGTGAGTACATATTTTGGTAGAAGTACACCCAAAACCCGAACAACTTAGCATGGGGGGTTAGCCGCTGAAGGGGGTGGGTTGTCTCTTCTCTGCTGGTCGAATTCAGGATGGCATCAGATCACGTCGGTGTCGCCACCGCGGTGAGAGGTGGAGGAGTGGGTGAAAGTTTGATAGGTTAAGGTTTGGCCTCCCGATTGGGCAGTTTATATTGAATTTCCAACTTAAACCCTCTTGTATAATAATATTCTAACACCCACCCGGGTACAAAAACTTTTTAGCGTGCCAAGATATTATAGTCCAAATGTTTGTTTTGCCGATTATGTGCAGTTAAGTGTGTTGAAATATTTTTTATGTATTAACTTGTACCTAGTGTGTAACAAGTTCCAGTCTAGCCGATAGAGTTGTAGTCGGTTTCGTTTATTAATTTACTTAGATAATTGGTGTGATACCGATCCTAGATTTTTCTTCTATCTCAAGCTTGTAACAACTCTGAAGTAGTATATCCTATCCATTTGGTTGCTATATTAACACGGGAAGCACCAGAGGCAAAGGGCACGCTTCAAAAACTTATAATATACATAGTTAAATGCATCAGTGGAATCTTACAAGATCCTCACGGTGGACAACTTGCAATCCGCGGGTGGCCGCACGATCCTATGTAAGCTATGCATAATACACCCAGAGACGGTGCAACACCTCACCCCTAGATTGCCACTTCTCGACCGTGGTGTGGGAGCGGATCTTTGCCTTGAATTGGCATCTCAATGTTCCCCCACCGGCAGGGGGATAAGAACTGGGAAGAGACAGTGTCAAAAATCCAGGAAGATAGGAAACAGGAAGCAAGTGGCATGCTCATCTCCTCAATCTGGGGAGTTGGAAGGAGGAAAACAGGAGTGTCTGGACACAATGTTATTTGTAGGGGGGATTTGAACGCGGTAAAGGATATAGATTTAAGTTTATGGTTCAATTTATTCAAAATTTGACATGTAATGATACACTTGAACCACTAGGAAGATATTTTTTACACTATACCAAATGTATCCAATAGATATATCTCCCAAAAAATTAAAGATAACTAAATATTAATGTAGATGCGGAAGTAAGGAGGCTTCAAATTTTATCAAGTTTACCCCATGTCGACATAGCAAAAAATATAACATAGTTTCCTTACAAAACATATTAAAATTCAGCACATGCTAAGTGTATTTTGAAGGAGATATGCCCTAGAGGCAATTAATAAAGATATTTTATTTGTCATATCTCGATTGTTCATAATACGTTTTATACCATGCTATAATTGTATTAAGCGAAAACATTAATACACGTGTGGTATGTAAACAACCAGGTCCCTAGTAAGCTCTTTACTAGTCCATTGAGATCAAGGTTTCCTAATCATGGACTCGGACATCAATTGATAATGGAGTCATATCATTAGGTGAATGATGTGATCGACGCACCTAATATATATAGGACGTAGTACTCACGCCTTCGACCGGAGATCATATTTAATTGCTATTTCTGAAAGGTATTTTGATTGCATCAAACGTCACTCCTTACATAGGGTGACAATAAAGGTGTCCCTCTCGGGTATCCGAAGGAAATATGTTAAGACGTATAATCAAGAGCGGGATTTGCCAATCTTTATAGCAGGATAGATACTCTGGGCCCACTCGGTGAGATTGCATCAATGAGCTTGTAAGCATGTGACTAGGTCATGGGGATGTAATATCACAGACGAGTAAAGAATAGTATTGTCGGTAACGAGATCGAGCTAGGTATCGTGATGCCTGAGATCGAGTCTCGGACAAGACTAAGTATCGCCAGGCAAAAGGTTTGAGACTTGACGTCTAAGGTTCAAACGACAAAGATATTCGTGGACGCACAGAGGCTATCATGGGTATCCAAGACCCCGCTGTTAGTCATTGATCGGAAAACAGGTCTCGATCATGTCTGGAGTGATCCCGAATCGTAGGGTGGCACACTTAAGGGTAGGCGACGTTTATTTAGATTGGACGCAGAAGATAAAATAGAGAGAAGAGCACCGGAAGCGTTCCGGGACATATCCGATGGAGTTCGGAGGGCGATAAAATGGTTTTTGGAGCCGGAATAATTTAGATAATATGTATTTAATATTAATTAATGATTAAATATATTTTATTTATTTTCGAATATTTAAAGGCAGCCCACTTTAAATGGGCCAACTCTCGGAGGAGAAGGCCCATAGGGGGGGAATTTCCCTCCAAAGGGAGGCGCACCATGGAGGGTGGCCGGGTGGGACACAAGGGGCCCACCTAGGGCCGGCGCACCCTCTTGGGTCGTGGATGGTTGTGGGATTAGTCCCACACCACCCGGCCACCGAGGGTGGTAGCCCTCCTCCACCTATATAAGGAGGTGCCCTATGCCTTGGAAATTCACCCAGAAATTCCTCGCTCTCTCACCTTCGGACGTGACTCCGTAATTGGGGTTGTGCTTAGGTTGAGGTTTTCTCCACCATACGCACTCCGCGGTGCTGCTGGTCTTCTTCGGTCCAAGTCTTCTGCTTCCACTGCTTTGATGGATCGGAGCCCGGAGGTCGCCGTCTACACCGTACGTGTGTAGAGCTACGAGGTGCCTCACGTGCGGCACTTGACGGAGTTCATCTTCATGACCTTGAGGTCGGCTACGTCTGCTTCATCAACAATGCTTGTGCGGGAGCGTAATCCCCGCTTTTCGGTCTATAAGGGTATGTACATCGATCACCTCCGTTACGGTATATCTCCATAGTAGTAGATTCTGCCTAGTTTAAGGTTATCGTTGTTAGGAAATTTTTTGTTTTCTGCCTACGATCCCCTTCATATTTTCATGTACATTACAATATAAAAAAGGCTACACTTAATATTAATATTACTAGATGATTATATTTAGGTGGACTATATATTGTAAATATACACTTATTAAATTTCGAATATAATAAAAATAAGTTATATCAAAGTATAAGAGTTTATTGTAAATTGTTTTGGTTTAACTTGTCTTGGGTTCAAAATTTGTTTTAACCGGTCCTGTGGATTGATCGATCATATAAAAAAAATGCAAATCATATCAAGATTGTACTCGATCGCCGTAAGCCGTCAACATACAAGGTACATGTTATACAGAGAAGAACGGTGAGTAGCTACTTAGGTATAAATATACCAAAAAACCGGACAACTTATGATATAGTACACATCCATAATCTAATATTTTAGTGAGGTATGTGTGAGCAGATGTGTGATAACCCGTATTTTTGGTAAATTATTATAAGCTTTGGCTGCTAATTAGTTTTATTTTGGCTAGTTTGCTTTGTAATTAAATTGGCTATACGCTTTGGACTTGAAGCATTGAGCTGCATGCTTCGTATATGCTTGTGCTGGTGCATGGAAACGTGCATGCATGCATGGCTAAAACAAGCAACGTGAGCTGTTTGGCTATTTCATATTACGTGGCTTGCTACTAAAGGATCAGCTTTGAGCAAAGCACCACGTACATGATGACACGTACATGAAGATATTTGGGGCAGCGCCTAGATTTTTACTCAGCTCAGCTGCCTCGAAGGGTCTCGGCCGGCTTGGATATTTTGGTTGCAACCGACGATGCTCACCTATAAATAGCCAGCTCGCTTCATCACTGAGCATCAGTTCAACTCTTAACCAGTAGACCAGAGAAAGAAAATACAGAGGCAAGTAAAGAGAGATTAGTGAGCTGGAGACGCCGGCGATGAGAGAGCAGCAGATGGAAAATATAAAAAAAGGGAAACGCTGCCGGAATACAGAGCAACTGAGATCTTGAGCAGGCGCCGCCGCCGGCGAGTAGATAGTCCGGCTGGTATTCTTCCGGCCATGGGGCTGGAGTACGAGATCATATGTTGAGCGTAGCTAAATATTTGGAGGATTCGTGAGAGTGCTATTTGATAGCTACGGCGTGGCTAACCGAGGCAAGTGGTTACTTTGCTGATTCTTTGATTTCCTTGCTAGTAGTAGTTTTTCTGCTCCTAGCTTATATCTCGTTGATGAATCCCTTGTTGTGGTGCTTGTACTTATTCTACATGCACCGATCTTGTTGATCTCCTTGTTGATCATTGTGGTACCGGAGAGAGATGAGTTTCTCTCTCTGTCTTGAATAAATCTGAATACTCCGCAGGAACTCATGAGGAGTCTGAGATTATCCTGTTGAGTATATCTGTTTGATCGCATTCCAGTGATTGTGTCATATCCTGATCTCTTGTCGTATTGGTGTCACGACGGCAAACGTATTGTACCGGTCGCAGTTCTGGTATGGGACAGTCTGAGCTCTCCGTGAGGGGCGGCCCTTGAATGGAAAGTGTCGGTGATGGATCCGTAGGAGCGACCGACATCGAGTAGGTCAAGGTGTCCGGTGTCTGAGCGGGTAAAAGGGCTCTGCTCGTTCTGGAGCCTGTGTGGTTCTGGTCGAGGCTGTTGACGTCGGAGTACCCCTCTTAAGAGTGTAAAAGCGTGAATATTCACCCCTGTGAGTCCCGGGTAGGGAACCTTGCTGTCACATGTGATACCGATACATTTTTCCTTAAATCCAATTATGCTGGTATTCTATTTATCGCTTCTGCTGATATCTTGTTTATTTCCTTTTAATGCGGTAAGGCCGTTATTACTGTATTTAATCCCGCTTTGTTCTTCCGTTACATAGTAAGGTACCTGCTTGCTGAGTATGATTTATAGTACTCACCCTTGCTTCCCCTGTTTTTGTGTTATCAGAGCGCGCGGCGGAAGATGACGTCATCCGAGGAGTAGGCTGGACCAGTTGGGTGGGACACGACTAGAGAATCTAATTATCTTGTAAATGTAAATAAAGTTTGTAAAATGATTAGATGAGCTTCTTGAGATCCACTGTGCTGGTTTATCCTGCTTCTCTAGCCTTGCACGTGTATAGACTTTCGGGTCTATAGACGTGCGGCGGCTGTCATTCTACCGGGCCGGGTCTCGGGGCGTGACAGTTAAAGTGGTATCAGAGCTCAAGGTTCTAGGTCACGCTGGGATAAATGGGTAGAACGGTAGTCGAGTGTCGCGACTAACTTTTGATGTGTCTTTTCTTGTACTAACTTTTATGTGTGTTTACTTGCTCTAACATTTAGTTATATTTGTTAGATTTGTGTAGTTTGATTGCACGACAAATCTTTTGGTTTTAATTTTCAAAATCTTGCTTGTTAGTTTTGAAAAAAATAAAAGTGTGTGTTTTTGGGTGAATTTCGGGGACGAAATTCTTTTAAGGTGGGGAGGATGTGATAACCCGTATTTTTGGTAAATTATTATAAGCTTTGGCTGCTAATTAGTTTTATTTTGGCTAGTTTGCTTTGTAATTAAATTGGCTATACGCTTTGGACTTGAAGCATTGAGCTGCATGCTTCGTATATGCTTGTGCTGGTGCATGGAAACGTGCATGCATGCATGGCTAAAACAAGCAACGTGAGCTGTTTGGCTATTTCATATTACGTGGCTTGCTACTAAAGGATCAGCTTTGAGCAAAGCACCACGTACATGATGACACGTACATGAAGATATTTGGGGCAGCGCCTAGATTTTTACTCAGCTCAGCTGCCTCGAAGGGTCTCGGCCGGCTTGGATATTTTGGTTGCAACCGACGATGCTCACCTATAAATAGCCAGCTCGCTTCATCACTGAGCATCAGTTCAACTCTTAACCAGTAGACCAGAGAAAGAAAATACAGAGGCAAGTAAAGAGAGATTAGTGAGCTGGAGACGCCGGCGATGAGAGAGCAGCAGATGGAAAATATAAAAAAAGGGAAACGCTGCCGGAATACAGAGCAACTGAGATCTTGAGCAGGCGCCGCCGCCGGCGAGTAGATAGTCCGGCTGGTATTCTTCCGGCCATGGGGCTGGAGTACGAGATCATATGTTGAGCGTAGCTAAATATTTGGAGGATTCGTGAGAGTGCTATTTGATAGCTACGGCGTGGCTAACCGAGGCAAGTGGTTACTTTGCTGATTCTTTGATTTCCTTGCTAGTAGTAGTTTTTCTGCTCCTAGCTTATATCTCGTTGATGAATCCCTTGTTGTGGTGCTTGTACTTATTCTACATGCACCGATCTTGTTGATCTCCTTGTTGATCATTGTGGTACCGGAGAGAGATGAGTTTCTCTCTCTGTCTTGAATAAATCTGAATACTCCGCAGGAACTCATGAGGAGTCTGAGATTATCCTGTTGAGTATATCTGTTTGATCGCATTCCAGTGATTGTGTCATATCCTGATCTCTTGTCGTATTGGTGTCACGACGGCAAACGTATTGTACCGGTCGCAGTTCTGGTATGGGACAGTCTGAGCTCTCCGTGAGGGGCGGCCCTTGAATGGAAAGTGTCGGTGATGGATCCGTAGGAGCGACCGACATCGAGTAGGTCAAGGTGTCCGGTGTCTGAGCGGGTAAAAGGGCTCTGCTCGTTCTGGAGCCTGTGTGGTTCTGGTCGAGGCTGTTGACGTCGGAGTACCCCTCTTAAGAGTGTAAAAGCGTGAATATTCACCCCTGTGAGTCCCGGGTAGGGAACCTTGCTGTCACATGTGATACCGATACATTTTTCCTTAAATCCAATTATGCTGGTATTCTATTTATCGCTTCTGCTGATATCTTGTTTATTTCCTTTTAATGCGGTAAGGCCGTTATTACTGTATTTAATCCCGCTTTGTTCTTCCGTTACATAGTAAGGTACCTGCTTGCTGAGTATGATTTATAGTACTCACCCTTGCTTCCCCTGTTTTTGTGTTATCAGAGCGCGCGGCGGAAGATGATGTCATCCGAGGAGTAGGCTGGACCAGTTGGGTGGGACACGACTAGAGAATCTAATTATCTTGTAAATGTAAATAAAGTTTGTAAAATGATTAGATGAGCTTCTTGAGATCCACTGTGCTGGTTTATCCTGCTTCTCTAGCCTTGCACGTGTATAGACTTTCGGGTCTATAGACGTGCGGCGGCTGTCATTCTACCGGGCCGGGTCTCGGGGCGTGACAAGATGAGAGACCACATAACATCTAAGCTTATTGTGCGCCGTATCGGCATCACGACATCATCAACACAATGCACGATGCGGTTCTAACTGTTAACGTGTCTTATCACTAAAAATATATTCGCAAGTTAATCTGCTCGCCGTTACAATGTGTACTGAATGGTTGCGATTATAGGCGAATCCTTTTACGTACTATCGGTAGCAAAAAAAATCCCAGCGAATCCTTATATGTACTATCGGTACGAATCCTTATATGTACTATCGGTAGCGAAAAATATCCCAACGAAGGAGTAATTAACATCTTGCCCCGACGCTGGGATATTTTTTGCTAGGTTAGACCTCTCCACTTCCACTGCCACTGCCACAGTGCCACATGCTATCTAGACAACTTCCGTTCTGTGTGCATGCCAGCTTCTGGAGCGCCGAAAGACTGCGATTGTGCAAGGGGAACACACTCCTATATATGAGAACGTATCATGTGAAACCACCCAATTGGTCCCATTGTCATTATTGATAAAAATTTATCATTTTTACTGTTGACGTTGTGTTTCAAGTTTAGACTTTAATTTTTACGATGACTTAAATTTATTTTATGTCAATGTCCAATCTCTTTTCAGCTTTCCTGAAAATATTCCCAGGGGTGCACCGATATGTTGGTTTCACATGATACGTTCCCTCCTATATATGCACTCCACGATGTCTCCCGGTCACGTTAGCTCTTGGCCGGCTACTACGACAGAGAGAGAGAGCCACCGGCGGCTCGTATTAGCTCTTGACCGGTCCTGGTTGAGAAATTCTTCCAGCTATCGGCAGATGGGATTCATGGCAGCTGATCTCGCCCCTGGTATTCCTGGAGAAAACCCTGACTTTGACGAGGATTTATCCGGATTTAGAAATAAATCCGCGTCAACCAATTTAGAACAGAGGGAGTAACCTTTTTTTCGAGAAGAGCAATTTTGGTTTCCATAAAGACTGTAGCGTTGTCTAAATAGCTGCCGTGCAAAAACATGGTAAAAAAGAAACTGAATATGCGCACGCGGAGCATGAGCGAGCTAAACATCCATATTCGCATGTCATGGGCGCCCATAGGCCGGTCCGCACAATTTTTTGGTACGTACAGTAGCATGCTGCAAGCAGGCGTATGAAATGGAGAAACACAATTCAACGGCTGTAGCAGGAGCTATGTTCGACGCCGCGGCCTGCTCGTCATGACCGATCGAATCGTTCGACCGAGCTCCACAAGAATAGTCACCCACCCCAAGGATGAAAGTGCCAGCGGCGCCCAACAAGCCCATATATGTCACCCACCAAAAAACGTCTAAATGGCGTAAATGGACAGCCACAAACTTAAGTGGCGTATATGGATTAGTCTACCAAATCCACGAAATCCAGCGGCGGCGTGTCTTGCGCTCCCTCTGTTCTGTGACTTCTGTCGCGATTCATCCCCTTCGGCAGCCAGAGAAGAGGCTGCTCAGCCACGCCGCCAACTGATTTCTAGACGACCTCTCGCTACCACACGAGTCTTCCCGTCTCCGCCCACCCAGCGCCCCCTCGCCCTAGTCTCCAACGCCGGACGCCATTCCTAGCACAGTTTCCCTGCTCTCCATCGATGCGTCTCCTTTTCTTCCTCATCTCTCTCTCCGGCCAGATCCGTATCCCACGAATCAATTGCACGTGCAACTCCAAATCCCACGAATTAATTGAATCGATTGCATGTTCAGCTAGCTCAAAATACCACGAATCAATTTCATGTTCAGCTAGCTCCAAATCCCACGATTCGATTGCATGTTCAGCTAGTCTGGAGCACAGCAGGAAGCTTGGAATGGAATGAGACAACATTTCATTCGCGGTGCCCCGGAGCATCCCGTGCCAGGACACAGATGGAATCCCACACGGCAGCCAAGCGGGACGCCGGCGCCACGGCCTCGGCCTTCGACGAGCTCTGGCACGGCTCCAAGCGACATGAGCTCTGACGCGGCCGTCGACGAGCTTCGGCGCGGCTCCAAGCGATATGAGCTCTGACGCGGGCGCGGTGCCCTACCTCGCGAACCAGCTACTGTCACCCTCCACGGCTCCATGTCCGCCGCGGCCGCGCTGCTCAACATCTCCATCTCGGCCCGTGAGCAGCTCATGTTGTCCCCTGGGATCTCCGGCCCGACGCCGCCCATCTGGTCCTGCTCATTCCTGGAGCCGCCGGCGACACGCTCCCCTGCTGCTGTTGTGCGCTCTCCTGCTGGCGCCACGAAAACCACTTAAATCCAACTAATAATATACGGCTGCCACTTAATCCAGTTAATATTTATGTGGCTTGGGTGGACATGTCCACAACGACCACCGACCTGTCCATTTACATCCTGACTTGTAGGGGGGCGGCGCTAGGTGTCTTCCTAGCTATGCAAGTGAATACCCATGTTCTTTACAAAACAGTGTTGGTTATAATAAAACAGTGACGATTTTGGCAAAATTAGTGATGATTTTGACAAAATAAATACCTATGAATACCCTGTAATAAATTCCCCTTATTAGCCGTGTGCTAGGTACGCTACAGATCACGCACGCAGATGTTTCTTAGCTTCGGATAAGATCGACGCATGAGCAGATCCTCATCAGTACACACATTACTGCATGCACGTTCGTGGACCATTTCATAAATTATGAGCAGCTGGTCGTGGTTGTGTGCTCGTGTACCTTGCGCGGTCGTACTTCAACGCATTGATACGCGACAGTGATTGTGATTGTAATTGTACGGATGGCGGCAATATGTATCGTTAGTCGTGACATTGATCTGCGTCAAAAGCATCGTGGGGTCGGAAGAGCTCCAGTGCACACTCTATTAAAAATTATAAATCATATTTACGAGTTTCAATTTTTTTTAAAGAAATCCACATATATCTAATGGTGTATCCCACAAATTATGTGTAATATCAATTTCGAATACTTTGTGTTATGGGCTATATAAAATTAACAAAATCAGATAATATTTGTTTGGGAATAAAATATTTTGTTGTTGTTTTTGATAAAATTTAGAGATTTACAAATATGTGATTGCAATCCATACTTTTGTCATTTTTATGTAGGTTAGAATACAAAGTATTCGAAATTGTTATTTTGCATGTTTACAGGATATCCATTTGCTATATCCAGATTTTTTTTAAAGATCTTTTAACACTTATAAGTATGATTTTCGATTATTTTTTCTTTTAAAGATTGAGCCAGAAATCAGATCTTTCTTCTTCCTTTTTATAAAACTAACAAGTACGTGACTTTCTTACAACTAAGGTGCATCACCTTTGTACTACTCCCTCCGTTAAAAAATAAGTGTCTCATACTTGACTAAAAGTGGATGTATGTAAACATGAAACTTGTCTAGATAAATCATTTTTTAACAAACCTAAGACCCTAAACCCTACACGACGGCGGGAAGTACTGTAGCAAGTTGCGGCCGAGGACGACCGGTGTGCTCGGCTTCCGGAGCGCCGGTGTGCAGGGGACAGCTGAACGCGCGGTAGGCAGCTGCGGCCTCCGATGTACTATACCCGGCCGAGAACGATCGATCTCCTCCGTGATATTTTCTTGGCTGGCCGGCCGCGTTTGTCCCGTCGCCGTCGTCCCGGCTGTGTCCCCGTCACTCGCTCGCTTTACTTTATTTTTCTCCGGAGAAGAAATATCAAAGGATGCATATCGCTTTTACTACCACAGGCTCCATCGACCCCTGCACAAGTATGTCATGCCGTGGCGTCGCCATTCGTCTCTGAATATCTATTGCGAGGAGAATTCTGATGATCCGGGGCGTGCAGGGCGTTGAGCAAAAAGGTTTGTTCCAGTAAAAAAATGGCTAACGATAGGCGTCAGTCGGTTGTAGGGAGGCCTCCCTACAGCCGCCTTCGGAGCCATCAGATCCTCTTAAGTGAAACGATCTCACGCGTTCGATCTATGTACCAAAAACGTTTCACGTGTAGCACTTTGTATCTGTGTATGCAACATCGCATGTAGCAAAGAAATTTCAGAAAAATGCTACGTCCGATCTACGTAGCAAAAAAAGTCAAACACAACATTCTTTTTGGCATGTAGCACTGTGTGTAGCAAGAAAATCAGATCCGTAGAACTTGCGACGTGTGTAGCAAAACGAATGTAACACTTTAAACACATCCATGTAACAAAAACCAACAAAATATCCAACAAATCCCAAATTGGTTGTAGCAAATCGATGAATACAACGTCAATTTTGCAGAAATCATTGTAGCACTTTGCCCATGCTTATATAACAAAACCGAGTCGCACATGTAGCAAAACTACACATCGCATGCAACATCAACAAAACCCAAAACTGACCTCTCTGTCCGATTCGAGCTCTCCGGTTCTCTGCCCATGGAATCCGCCAGTCCAGAGGTATGTAGAAGTTAGATCGAGCGACGAATCTGCATCCTGAAGACCCATCACAGCTAGATCGGCTAAATCCCAATGAAATCGACTCACGGCCGTCGTCTATCTAAGTCCGGCGGGGAAGCTCGCATCCATGACCGATGGAGAGGCTCAAGAGCTCATGGTCGAAGCTAAGGAAGAGGGACCGCGAAGCTGCGCGCTTAGCATCGGCTGCTATCAGAGCCAAGGATGGAGGAAGAGGCGACGGAAGCCACGGCCGGACAGGAGCGGCGTGCATGGGCGGAGGGCAGCTCCGGCTCGCCGGCCGGCGGGGCAGGTTCGAGGGCAGCGTGAGCTACGGCCTGGCAGAGGCAGCCGTCGCGTGGGGGATCGCGGATGTGCTTTCTGCTGTGCGAGCGATGGAAGAGACGACGCGTGACAAAAAGAAACATGTGCGTGCGGCCGTGCGTGTCGTCCGTCACGGAACGACCCGGCTGTAGCTACAGCCGGGTGATAGTTAGTTTTTTCCTAAAATATCCAAAAATGTATATTTTTCAGTTGTGCAACAAAACGGCATATGCGGGCCGGCACGCGGTTGCCGCTTCGCGCCGCATATCAGCGAATAGGTCACTAGTTCGGAAAAAAAATGAACTAGTGGATCGATCGACGACCGCAGTCCGCAGAAGAGGTCGAGAGGGCTCCGCCCAGCGGCAACAACCACCGCCGACTGCCGCCGCAGGAGAGGGCTCTGGCCAACAGCACCTGCCACCGCCCACGACCGTCGCAGGAGAGGGCTTGTGGCACCCCGATCCAGATGATCGAGTTAACCCATATACCAGTCCCAGAAACACTGGATATATGACAACTTGATAAACAAAGACATAACCAAATACATATATGGCTCCGAGTTTGGATGGGTACATTAATACAACACGGGGTGAGGCTCTCGCGATCGCGCAATAGGCGCACACAACAATATGTACATTATTTATCCAACATCGAGCCTCTATCAGAGATCGCAGCGGGTACGTAGGTAGTAGCGTGGCAACGACGGGCCTTATTCCACGGGGTTCTGCCTGGGAGATCCTAGTTCTCGTACAACGGGTACTCGGCGACGAGAGCAGCAGGGTCTGGCCACATGAAAAGCCAGGTGAGTACATTGAATGCACTCGTAAGACATTAGCCCAAAATCAAACAAGGTCTACCTATATGGCATGGCATAAGTTCAGAAAGTAGCATGCCATAAGTTTGGGTATATAAGTGCGAGTCCAACCTTAACGGTTGGACATAACTTACCTACTTACCTTAGTAGGGACGTTTCGTGTTTCTAAGGTGAGATCACGTTTCTCACTCAACAACATATAACCACCACTAGGCTCTCAAGCCTCCAGCCAACTCTGGCTTTACTCTAGGCTCTCAAGCCTCTAGCCAACTCTGGCTAGGCTCTCAAGTCTCCACATGATCGTTGGGTTCCACATTAATTATTTCTCTATGTTTGACTGGACTGACTCATAGCGTGACTTGACCAAAACATCGTCCCATAACCTAGGGACAAGGCTAGATTCTAGATTTACACTCTCGAGAGGTTGCAACTTTTATCCACACGCTGAAGTCTAGACTTGTACCGCCGGTACCGAAGTACTAGAACCGATCACGGCGACAGTACAAACCTACACTTCCACAACCGTTTATTCTACCTAGGCACTCCCTGTGTAGCCACCGACACGTCCAAGGGACCAAGTCTTATGACAAAGTGAATCCGGCACGCCCCCAACAGATGAGCGACGCCTAGCTCCGGAACCTTTGCAAGACTAGCCCCGACCACAAAGGTAACCGACTAGACTTGCCAAATGGGTGGCGTCAAAGGAGGCTTGATAGGATACTCGGCCATGGACCGCCCATATGAACGACGCATGGTTGTGCTGGTTGTGCTTGGTGAGTGGCACTATGTGACACAATCTAGTCGAGGGAGGTGGTTATCTTTTTAGTTAAATTTTAATTCCTGTCACCAACATGAGCCAAGCAACAAGTGACATTCACATAATAATCCAAGCAGTAAATAAATCGTATTGACCGGGCGACTATGGCGCCACCACGTATGAATGTCCAAAAAGTGTCAATCGGACGACTTTGGCGGAGCTACCTCCGACCAGCTGTCGGGGGAGTACCCCCGGGTAGGGTCAAGGCTTGGCATGAGTGGAGTTCAAAGGTGTGCCGAGGTACGGAAATTGCCGAGCTTTTTGTACCTAGGAATGCCCGAGCTTCGTCTTGACCTGGAGAGTACAGGCCGACCTAGCTTGGACCAGAGGGGTCCGAGGTATCCCGTTGGCATGGGCCGAGGGGTCCGAGCTAATACCTCGGTGTTATGGTTTGGGTTGTGAGTGCAGGATGAGCTATGGGAAGGAAGTGAAGTCCGACCTGGTAAAAGATCTTATGCGCAGGAGGCCATAGCTCGGGCAGGAGTCAATGCTCCAGTCACTTCCCGCCTGACACGGGAGTGTCTGTCACGGAGCGTGGCAGAGGCGTGCCCCGGGTTCAGCGGGACAGCACGTCTCTGACCGCTGACCCCGGATCTCCGGGTCAGGGCTACGAGGTAGCTCGGCGCGGCTACGTCCTGTCTCAGTCAGAGGGGACATCCTAGCTCCACTGTGGTGATGCAGGGGATGGGCATGTCATGTCTTGTCCCTGACAGGAGTGCAATGATGATCAAAGCAGAGGCATGGCTACAGTACTCGGCGAGGGGCACTATGGTAACCCGGCTAGCCTATATGGGGCTTCTACCCCTCCTGTGCTAGAGGAGGAGAGGGGAGGGCGAAAACAAAGAAGAAGAAAGAAAAGAGACCCCGGCACCCTAGTTGATTCTCCTTGTAACTTCATCTCCCACCTCAAGCTCTCACCCTTGTACCATCACACAGCTCGAGGAGCGACCTGTACTAGTCATCTTGTGCTATATACTGACTAGGATAGTGCTGCAGTAGGGGTGTTACCTCCGCAAGAGGGCCCCGAAGCAGGGTACATCGTGGTGTTCTTCGTGTTCTTGGTTGGTTGGTTTTCAGTTCGTGTTCTTGCGGTTTTTGGTGTGTTCTTGCTTGTGCACTTCAAGAGTGCATAAACCCTCCCCGGATTCCCCAACGACCATTCGGCCCCATCTTAGCCATACCCATGGCATCTGTCGTGATCCCACCACGACAGTTGGCGCCCACCGTGGGGCAGATTGAGGCGTTGGAGGGAGTATACATCCGGACGGGCTCAGGCGAGCGTGTTCTTTCCGGGCTCATCGCCAAGATCGGTGAGTTCAACTTCGTCAGCGACAACGCGGGGTGCTTCGCCGGCAAGCCCTTCCCCGAGCATGGCTTCACCATGATGCTCGGCAGCTTCGTCACCTACGTTGCTGTCGAGGTTGTTCGCGAGTACCCGGAGCAGGTGCTCGTGGACGACGAAACTCCTCTCCTTGCGGCGCTAGGTCGGCGTATCACTCGCCCTGAGAGCTGCGTCGAGGTGATGATGACCGGTACGGTGGATGCCGCTGGCAGAGGAGATGCCAGCAGATCCAAGCCGGCCGAGGTTGCGGCTAAGGTGAGAGCTGCAAAGCCCAGGCTAGAGAAGGAGTTGCCTGGCACCCCTGAGGTGCAGGGCCGAGGTGCAGTCCTAACAAAGATAGCAGAGACACTAGCAGATCCTGTAGATCCCGGAGTAGATATAGTGATGACTGCGGCCGAGCTAGAGGAGAAGCGTGTCTTGTTGCAAAAGGAGGCTGTAGCCATGATAGCAGCCCGAGATGAGTTCAATAGAGATCTGCGTGAGTACAATGCAGCGAATGGCTTCACCCCGGTTGCAGCTGATACCAGTAGGTTAGCCGGGGTGCGGCAGAGAGGCAAGGGGCTCAATGACGAGATGAACAGGGAGGCTCGACCTACCACCTCGGCTAGGAGTGAGAGTCGCGTGTCAACTGGAAGGCCGGTGTATAGTTCCCCTGCCAAGAACCTCAGAGCTGCCGAGGCAGGCAGGGCCGAGCTATCCGGGTTGACTGGAGATGCATGGCGTGCGCAGCAAAAGCGAGTCAATGAATTGGTCTATGTAGCTAACCAGCAGAATGAGGCTCTCCGCAGAGCCGGGGCTGGTGATTCGCAGATGGTCTATTCAGCTAGGCCCGTTAGTCAGGTGTCCAAGGGGCAAGCCTCGTCTCCACTCGTCGGAGGAGCCGATCGAGCCCGGAGTGTCAACTCGGGTCAGAACAAGCAGCTGCTGAAGTATGATCCGGTGTTAGCAGCAAAGCAGAAGGTGGGCCAGGGCAATGCTAGCCGGGCTAGGGGTAACTCCGGCCAGGGAAATCAGAATGGTGGGCAAGCAGCATCGGCTGGCCGAGGTAAACCACCTCCGCCCCCGAGGTATCAGCAACAACCCCGGCCGCAGGAGCAGTATCAGCCAGAGCCGGAGTATGCTCAGCAACCTCAGAACGTCGGTCAAGGCGATGACCGATACGATGATGGAGACTCGGCCATGGCGCGGCCGGATACCACAGAGTGGATGGGGCGTTGGGACCTCGGATAGGAGCTCGGATGTTAGCTCCAGGCGATGTTCGTAACAAGCTGGATAGAATCTACTTGTCCGAGCAACTGGAGGAGGAAGGCCCTCCTGGTCCGGCATGTTTTGGACCTCGGATCATGAGGAGCCACCACCACCAGTATCTCAGTTCCAGTTAGGTCGGAACACCAAGCCATACAACGGGAGCACCAAGCCACAAGATTGGCTGACAGATTATGTATCCTCGGTGCACATAGCGGGGGGCAATCGCCGATGGGCGGTCCGGTATCTCCCGCACATGTTGGAAGGTCCAGCTCGGATCTGGCTGAATAATTTGCCGGAGTATAGTATCAACTCCTGGATAGACTTGGAGCTGGCGTTTAACAGCAACTTTGCTAGTACATACAAAGGCCAAACCGACCTCAGCTCCTGGCAGCATGTAAGCAAGATGATCATGAAACTGACCGAGAATTCTTAACTCGGTGGAGCAATGTTCGGAATTCCTGTGAAGGAGTTGTAGAGGCACAGGCCATTTCCTGGTTTGCAGATGGTTGTCGACATGGCAGCATGCTGTGGCAGAGGCTCCAAGAGATATGCCGAAATCCCTAGCAGAAACAATCCGGATTGCAGATTCTTATGCTCTTGGTGATCCGATGCAGCCAGCAGCCGAGGCAGGAGCACGTAACAGAAGGAGGGAGCCAATAAATAACCGGCTCGGACCAAGGGTAATGACCGCCAAGAGCTCGGACACAAGAGGAGGGAGCCGGACTACCCGTACACCTCGAACCAAGTTGCAGCGGTGAACCCGGATCAGCCCGAAGCTGGAGGTGTCCAGAGGCCGAAAATCAATGGTCCGGCATTTAGTCCGAACCCAGAGCCACCCTTGACTTATGAATCAATGATAGATGGTCCTTGCCGTTACCATACGACCGATCCGCGTAAGCCAGCCAACCATTCAACCCGGCAGTGCAGCTGGCACCGCAGATCAGGGAAGAAGGGGCAAGGGCCGGAGGAAACAGAGGAGGACCACCTCAGAGATTTCAGCCGAGGTCTAACCCGAATCTGTCCGGAGCAAATGTTACCCCAATAACCACTGCACCTCCTCCGAGGCCTGCAGCAGCAAGACCGTGAATGTGTGAACGTCCGAGGTAACAACAACAATGGTGGTGCCGGACCAAGCCAGCAGTATGAATACCCCGGAAATGACTATAGAGAGGCTCATGCGAGCTATGTGGTCTTTGTGACCGAGCCACTGACAAGAAGAGTGTGCAGAGGCGTGCCATGGAGGTGAATGCAGTAATGCCGGTGGTGCCGACCTACATGAACTGGTCTGAGCAGGAGGTCACTTGGAGCAGGAAAGATACACCTCGGATCATGCCGAGCCCTGGAAGTATGCCCTGGTGGTAGATCCGACGTTGTGTGGGCCTACTAACAATGTAAGGTTTACCCGAGTTCTGGTGGACAATGGCAGTGCCATCAACATCATGTACCGGACACAATGGTGAAATTGGGCATATCCCAAATCAGTTGATGCCAAGCAGTTGTACTTTCATGGGATTGTGCCTGGCGTTTCCTGTGCACCCATGGGCAAGATATGGGTGGATGTAGCATTTGGAACCAAGGATAACTGCCGAGTTGAGAGTATCGAGTTCGAGGTGGTGGACTTGGAGAGTGCATACCATGCATTGCTTGGAAGGCCAGCCTGGCCAAGTTCATGATTTCCACCCATGTGGCATACCTGAAGATGAAAATGCCAGGGCCAATGGGATCATAACCATCTCGGGTGATTACAAGCGAGCCATTCAGTGTGCCTCGGCGGGGTCTAATCTGGCCGAGGCTTTGGTGATTGCAGCTGAGAAGAAGAAACTGCATCAAGTGGTGGCAATGGCGCAGTCCACGCAGCTCGGCGTGTCCGGACTGATGAGCCCGGACTCAGCTGCTGCGTTCGAGGTGCCCAAGGAGACCAAGAGAATCCCATTGACCCGGAGCACCCGAGCGCATGGCCATCATTGGGACCGGGCTGGGCGAGAAATAGGAAGGCGAGCTCTGTCACTTCCTCCGTGAGAATCGGGATATCTTTGCATGGTCAGCTAAGGACCTGCCTGGTGTTCCGAGGGAGTTGGCAGAGCACTCTTTATTTGTCAGGCCGGAGGTGAAACCGGTGAGGCAACCGACCCGTCGTCTCTCAGACGACCGAAGACAAGTGGTGCTGGACGAGCTGGCTAAGTTGCTTGCAGCCGGGTTCATTATGGAGGTGCTGCATCCGGACTGGATATCCAATCCGGTCTTGGTGGAAAAGAAGAAAGACGAGCCAGCCGTGGTCAAGGTGTGGCGCATGTGCATTGACTTCACTAACCTCAACAAGGCGTGCCCGAAGATCCGTTTCCATTACCTCGGATTGATCAAGTGATCGATTCCACTGCTGGTTGTGAACTGTTGTCCTTTATCGATGCGTACTCTGGTTTTCACCAGATACCACTGAACCGAAAGATCAAATAAAGACTGCTTTATTACCCCGTATGGGGCGTACTGCTATCGTGTCATGTGTTTTGGTCTGAGAAATGCCGGGGCAACTTATCAGAGGTGTATGCAGAAATGCCTGCACTCTCAGATGGGTAAAAATGTGCAAGTGTATGTCGATGATATTGTCATCAAGTCTAAGGAGAAACATACTCTCCTCGAGGATCTCGAGGAGACATTTGTGAATTTGAGAAAGTATAGGTTGAAACTTAACCCGGACAAGTGCACCTTTGGTGTCCCGGCTGGAAAGTTGCTCGGATTCCTGGTGTCTAGCCGGGTATTGAGGTTAACCCGGCCAAGATCCGAGCTATTGAGAACATGAATTACCGAGTGTTTGAAAGATGTGCAGAAATTCACGGGTGTCTAGCCTCGTTGAGCCGATTTGTAGCGGTGGGAGAGAAAGCCTTACCTTTGTACCACTCATGAAGAAAAGTACCGGGTTTACATGGACCCCGCAGGCCGACGTGGCGTTCAGTGAGCTGAAAAAGATGTTGTCCACCGCTCCGGTGTTGGCATCACCATTGCACAATGAGCCGATGTTACTTTACATTGCGGCCACAAACCGAGTTGTAAGTGTGGCAGTGGTGGTGGAGCGCGAAGAAGGTGGCAGGTCGGTGCAAGACCGGTGTATTACTTGAGCGAGGTGATCTCTACCTCGAAGCAGAATTACCCTCACTACCAGAAGATGACGTATGGTGTCTACCTGGCGGTCAAGAAGTTGAAGCATTATTTCCAGGAGCATCCCATGACGGTGGTGTGCGAAGCTCCAATCTCGGAGATCATCGGGTGCAAAGATGCAACTGGCCGAGTTGCCAAATGGGCGATTGAGGTGTCTCCATATGCACCACTTATGAGAGAAGAGATGCAATTAAATCCCAGGCGTTGCCGGACTTCTTTTGTGATTGGGCCGAGATGCAGTATGAGCCACCCAGGCCGGACTATAATTATTGGAAATGCATTTTGATGGGTCCAAACAAAGATCGGGCTGGGGGCTGGAATAGTCCTCACCTCGCCAAAGCGAGATCAGTTGAAGTACGTGCTGCAGATTCATTTCTCAGTCAAACAATGTGGCGGAGTATGAGGCCTTAATCCATGGCCTCAAGGTGGCAAAGGAGATCGGTATCCGGCGTGTAGAGTGCTTCGGCGATTCCGACCTGGTGGTGCAACAATCTTCTGGAACTTGGGATGCTCTGGATGCCAACATGGCGTTATATCGGTTCCATGTGCAAAAGATATCCGGGTTCTTTGAAGGGTGTGAGTACAGGCATATACCTCGGACAGAAAAAATGCTGCCGACGTGTTGTCAAAGCTCGGTTCATCTAAAGAGGCAATACCACCTGGAGTAGCCCTGAATCACTTGAGAACTCCTTCAATCAAACCTTCCCTGAATCCGAATCTATTTTCATCCCGGCTGAGCAAGAGCCCGGACCTGTTCCAATGGAGGTAGACGTCGGTTGCGTTTGGTCGGACCCGGGGACTGCGTGGCAGAGCTCGGGGACTGCGCACCGAACCCGGGGACTGCTCATCAAAACTCGGGGACTGGTCGCAGGATGGTGGAGGAAATAATGGAGGAAATTATGGTGGCCGAACCAATGGAGGTGGACGAGGAACTTTTTCCTTTGCACCCAGTGCCGGAGTGGGCGGAGCAGATCATGAAGTTCATAACGGAGGGAGTTTGCCAAGTGACACAACCGAGGCTAGGAGAATCCAAAGGAGGGCCAAGGCGTACACCATCATCAACAAGGAGCTCTATAAAAGAAGCGTAACCGAGGTGTTGCAACGGTGTGTCGAGCCAGCTGAAGGCAAGGAGATGCTTTTGGAGATCCACCAAGGAGAGTGTGGACATCATTGCAGCACAAGAGCTTGGTGGCCAAGGCGTTTCGCATGGGTTCTATTGGCCCACGCTCTTGCTGATGCAGAGGACATAGTCCGGAGATGTGAAGGATGCCAAAGGTTTGCCAAGCAAACACATGTGCCAGCCTCGGCGCTCAAAACAATTCCTATCACTTGGCCGTTTGCGGTATGGTGTTTGGATATGGTGGGAGAGTTCAAACCAGCCCGAGGTAACATGACACACATACTGGTGATGGTGGACAAATTCACCAAATGGATCGAGGTGAAACCAATCCGGAAGTTGGATGGTCATTCAGCAGTGACTTTCTTGAAGGAAATCATTCTGCGATATGGGTACCCCATAGCATTATCTCGGACAACGGCACGAACTTTGCTGTTGGAGTTTGCTCGGTTTTGCATGAACAAGGGAATCCGGCTGGACATAGCCTCGGTGGCACATCCGGAGTCTAATGGGCAAGTGGAAAGATCAAATGCTCTGGTGTTGGCCGGCATCAAGGCTCGGCTTATTGAACCACTGCTGAAAACTCCGGGGTGCTGGATTGATGAGATACCAGCAGTACTATGGGGTCTAAGGACCACGCCAAATCGATCAACTGGCTATACGCCATTTTTTATGGTCTATGGGGCAGAAGCTGTACTACCCACTGACATTGAGTATGATGCGCCCAGAGTGGCCATGTACACTGAAGCCGAGGCAAAGGAGGCTCGGGAGGATGCAGTAGATCTGCTTGAGGAGCTAGAGAGTTGGCCTCATCTCGGTCAGCAATATACCAGCAAGGTCTCCGGCGTTATCATAGCCGGAGTGTCAACCCTCGTGTGTTTCACGAGGGAGATTTGGTGTTGAGGCTGGTGCAGCGCAAGAAAGGTCGGCACAAGTTGTCACCTCCATGGGAGGGACCGTACATTGTGAGCCGAGCTCTGCTCAATGATTCCTACTATCTAATAGATGCGCAGGAACCAGGGAAGATGGGCTGGACAACCCCGGATCAGAGGTCAGGCGACCATGGAATATAGCTCTACTCCGACCTTTCTACTCATGAAAGGCGCAATGTATGTACCTCGGTTAATCCTTAATGAAATGTCGGCACTCCGAGGTTGAAGCTCGGGGACTGCCTCGCTCTGTGCTTGTGTTTTATTTCTGTTTGTCAGTTTTGTTCATATGCCGAACTATTTTGAACCTCGTCCCAAACTTCAAGTAATGTGTGCTATGTAACTAATCTTGTGACTCGACTGGCATCTGCCTAAAAGGTAGTCAAGAGCAAAGATGAAAAAACGTGGGAGACATGAAAATGGGCTCGGGGACTCGGTCCAAAAATATAGTTCGGCATGTGTCGTTTACTAACCCCTGTCTTTACCTTTCGTTTATGTCGGATGGTTTTGGAAACACACTTCGAGATTTGCTAAGTACTGTATGCTATAAACAACAATCTTGTGACTCGACTGTCGAACGCCTAAATGGTAGACAAGAGCAAAGAATGCCAGATATAGTAAACATGAAAGTGAACTCGGGGACTCGTTCCAAAAGGGTTCGGCATAAAGTTGTAGAAAAGCATGGTTCGGATAGCAAGTTAATAGTACTGGTAGCAAGGCAAACTACTTAAGGTCTGTTACATCTGCACCCGGCATACCGGGGATTTAATATTTTGTTCGAGACAAGTTCAGGCCTCGGAAGAAGGAGCCTCGGGTGCAGGAACAACCTCGGGCGCGGGAACACCTCGGGCGCAGGAACCACCTCGGTCGCGGAGGCAACCTCGGTTGTTGGAGTGGATGCCGGAGTGTCCGTCACGTCGGGGAGATCACCTCGGTGGCTACGGATGTGCCGGACTTGCCCTTGGAGTTCGGAGGTCGTCGAAGCTGAAGTCATCATCTGAGCCTTCAGCTATCTCGGTGGTTTGCCGGCCTTGCCCTTGGAACTCTCAGGCTCGTCAAAGTCAATTTCCTCGCCCTCAGAACTTTCTTCACCGGACTCTCCTTCCTCGTCCGAGCTCTCTTCGTCCTCTGAGTAAAGGCGCCCTTCATTGAAGATCCGGGTGTTTGCATAACTAGCAAAGAGGTCGGCTGCTGCTTGGCGTTTCGCAATGCCATCAGGGGTGGAGTTCCAAGGAGAGCCCTTGCGCAAGGAGGTAACAGTATGGATCTCAATCTCTTCATACCAGGACAGCACGAATACCAGGGCCTTGTCCGATCCAGCCCGAGCTGATGAGCATCTCCACTCCCGAAGTCTAGCCTCGGCTCCTTTCAGCTTTGTGGCGAGCTCGTCGATGCAAGTGGGAGCATTAACCTTGGGCCAGAGGGCACGGTGGACCTCGATGGCAGCATCAACCAGCTTGGTTCCAATGGCTCTGAGCGGCCTGATCCGAGCATTGAGGGCGACAAGGTGGTCCTGGATATCCCAGCTGTCGCTGAGGGTTTCTGTCTCAGCCCTCTTTGCCCGAGCTGCTTGAACTTCGCGGATAGCCTTGTCCTTGGAGTGCTCGAAGTTCTCTGAAGAGGACAAAAAGGCTGTTGCTGAAATAAGACATACGGTGGCACGGGGTCTAGGTCGGCAGAAAATAAGGAAAAGGGGAAAAGAAACTTACTGTCCATTTGGTCGTTAATCCGAGTAAGCTCGGACAAACAGCTTTTCGAGATAGCCCGGAGGGCGGTAAGTTCGGCTTCGGCCGAGGTGGCGCGGCTCTCCAGGGTCTTGACAAGCTCTTGCTGCTGTTCGGCGGCCTGGTCTTTGACCTTCATGGCGTCCTCCACAGTGGTTTTGGCTTCGTTAGCCCGGTTCAGCTCTTGCTGCAGCCGAGCTATTTCATCCTCGGCTGTCTTCAGCTTGGAGGCGTGATCTTTGTCGCTCTGCTCCTTGGCGGATAGAAGAGTCCGGTGAGACTTCTTCAGTCTGTTGTGATCTAGCAGGAGGTTCTTGAAGACCTTTGTCCGAGCATTGTTGCATTCCTGAAGAAATAGAGAGATCAGTTCGAAGAGGCCCGGGGACTTGGCATTGGCCTCGGGGACTCAGCGTGGAGAAATGACAAGTTTTTGAGATTCAAGCCGAGCAATTTTAACTCGGTGGAGTATCAATTGCTCAACCCGAATCTCGGGGACTGGGAATAGTATGTGTTGGTCATTTGATATCAAAGGAAGAAAGAAAGTTGTAAAGAAACTTACCGAGGCCTTCTTGCTGCAATCGAGGACTGCAGTCTGCATGGTGTAAATGGACTGGAGCACGGCGCTGGGTCCAACGGGATGCTCAGAGCCCGGGTTAGAGGAGACCTCGGCAGTGTCAGCCGAGTTCCAGTCTATGTCATAATGCTTCTCTGAGCCTAAGCTGTTCCCGCTCTGGGTCCGGAGTTGCCCGACCTCCCAGCTGCTGATGTCCGGCTGAGTGGTAGCAGCAAAAAGAGCTCGGGAGGTGGCGACCTGAGAGCTCGAGGGCGCGGTCTTGGTCAAGGTGGACCTCGGCGCAGACGCAGGAACGTGCGGCACCAGTTGGGTGCTCGCAGCCTTGGGTCCCGTTGGCGGTGGCGGCATTGGAGTTTGTTGTGGCTGTTTGGGAGGCTCAACAACAGAATCTTTCTGCTGCTGTTGGAGCTGTTGCTTCTGCTGCTGTTGTTGTTGTTTCTTCTTTTGTTGTTGCTGCTGCTGGTTGCGCGCAGCCTGAGACTTGGGGGAGAGCCGAGGCTCCTGCACGGTCTTTGCCGGAGTCTTGGCGCGGTCTGTCTCCGCATCTTTCTGAGGAGGTGGAGGAGTCTGACCTCGGCGGTGGAAGTTCGGAGGAGGAGACGCGCACTGGGGAGGAGACGGTCTTCTCCGGGCTGGTAAGGTCGATGGACGGTCCTGGAGGAGAGGCTCTGGCGGGGCTTCCGAGGTTGACCTCAACTTCGGGGGTCTGAGTTTCAACCACTGGAGGCAGTGGTGAGTGTATTGAGCTGTGGCTCTGCTTGATCTGCCGAGCCGGGCTAGACAAAAAGAGAAAGATTAAGATTAAGTTAGAGTGTAAAAAACTTAACCTCGGAGCAGCGTGAGGAGTAAGGAGAAGCAAAGGAGGAGCAAACGTGACTTACGCATCTTCCTCCACGGGGCCTCGTTTCTTGCGCTTCGCCGAGGTTTTCTTGGCACGCTTGGCTTTGGGCGCCGCAGTATCCGAGGTCTGGGAAGCCTCGGCATCCGAGGTACCAGGTCCTGAGCGCTTCCGGGAAGCTGCAGACGCTGGATGAAAGTTCTTATATGTTGGAGGAGCATATGAAATGGGAATAATGTTGACAGGTTCCAGAATTTGGCAATCGTCATCGTCATCATCGTCGTCAGACCAGTCTCTGATGGAGGTGGGAACTTGTTTCTTACCCGGGTTGGAGGAGCCAGTCTTTGGGGCGGACCTCGGAACGGCCTTAGGGATCGGAAGGTGATCCTCATTGTCCGGGTCGTCAGTCTCCGAACCTTCCAGGGCGAGGCGGGCAGGAGCCCAGTTCGACGGCTCAGGGCCGTCCTCGATCAGCTGCCGGGCGAACCGCTGCAGGAGTGGCAAAAAAGAGTTGAGTTAAGAAGCAACCGAGGTGTGCAAGACCGGAGCGTAAGCTCGGAAAGTTAGTAAAGTACTCACTTGCTCCGGAAGATTTTCTCTGTTGTGAGGCTCCACGCCCCATGTCCACTCCTCGTCCATTTCAGTCTGGGCAACGGCTTTGACCCGGCGCCAAACTGAGGCCTTGGAGAGCGCTTTGCTGCTGATCCGGGTAGGATCGAGTAGACCTTCCATATGGCAGATCTTATGGGCTCGTTGTTGGAGGGGGCTGACCCTTCGATCTACGAAAGTCCGGAGGATGTCATCGGAACTCCACCCTCTTTTCTTGAGATCCAGCATGTATTCATGGATCTCTTGAACCTCGGCGTAGGCGTCCTCCGGGTTGAAATCCCAATTGAGTTGTGCAGTGGGAGGGCCGAGCTGGAAGTCCGGAAGGTTGATAAGGTCGGCAGTACCGGGGTTCCTCACATAGAAAAAGGATCGATTCCACTTCTTGCAGCTCTCCAGGCCTTTGATCCGTGGGAACTCGGAGCCCAGCCGGGGTGAGATAGCGGCCGCCCCAAGGCAGTCATATCCTTGTGCACAACATCCTTGTTGGGGATGCTCTGTTTCTTCAGCTGGAAGTACTTGGCCCAGCCCTCAACGCTCGGCCAGAGGCCGAGATATCCTTCAGAGAAAGCTGCGTAGCACGACAGCTGTAGTATGGAGTTAGCTGGGAGGTGGTGCGGCTGCAAGCCGAAGAACTTCAGAAATTCTCGAAAGAACTTGCTGGCCGGAAGTCCGAATCCGCGCTCGAAGTGAGAGACAAACACCACTTTCTCGCCGGGGTTGGCGATCGGTTCGCCGTCCCCAGTGTGAAGCCGATACAGCAGTTCGGCTGGGATTCGATGAGTTTCTTTGAGCCATTTGATGTCGTCATCGGTGACGTCCGAGCCATCCCATCCACCTCTCTCGCTGATGGCCGACATGTTGGCACTTTCCTGCAGAAAAGGGAGGTTCAACCGGGGTAAGTACCTCAGACAGTTCAAGGTTCAGCCGGAGTAGATACCTCGGGTCATTCAAGGCAGCCGAGCTAAATAATTTAGGCGGGAAACATGTTTCTACCACGGCGGGATACTAGCAAAGATCTACCGGTGAGCTAAAAAGGAAGATAAATTCGAGTTCAATCAAGGGGCAAACCTAAAAGGACAATGCTACGGGTGTGTCCGCTACAAGTCTAGACAAGATCTAAGTATGGCAAAACGAGTGCAAAGATAGAGCATCGGGTTCCTCAGATTCATCGGATTTGTCCAGATCCTCGAGTTCATCGAGGGATGAACCTGTTCATGGCGATGGCAATGGAGGGGAGATGAGGAACTCACCGGTGAGGTACTCGAAGATCGGGGAAGGATCGACGGCGGAGTGGCGGCGCAAGGCGCGGTGCGCGTTTCCGGCGAGGTTCTTCAAGGCAACGGTGTTGCAGAACGGCGGCGAGGTCTCAGTGGCGAGTGCGCGACGGCGGCGATGGAGGCAGAGTGCACGGTGCAGGGGCGCGGAGCAATGGGCGAGTGGGGAAGAAGATGATGAATCTCCCCCTGGGCCTATTTATGGGCAGCGTGCGGTAACTGCACGCGTTAACTGCGCACTACCGCGCGGTTATCGGGAAGGCGCGGGATCGTGTGCGGGTAAGCGCACGGTGGCGCGGTTGGTGGCCGCACGATCGGCCACATCGTGGGCCGCGGAGTGGCAACCGCCGAACCTCGGATTTCCTGTGCTGGTCAGCGTGAGAATCGAGGGGTCGGAGGAAGTCAAGTTGGTCAAGTACTTGAGTGGCGGGCGCGCTGTTCGGTGGGTCCGGCTGACGAGGGCGGCGTGTGGTCAGGACCTGTCTTTCATAGGTCCGGATTTCGAAGCCCGGGCAGAGATTCTTCGCCACGTGCCTCGGAGAATCTTGAGGCAAGATTGTGCTGAGTCAAATAGCTCGGAAAGTTCAGGTTACATATCTACCTCGGATTAGGTGGTGGTATGTGGGAAGTACCTCGGCGGAACTATGTTTGAGGTCGGTTTAGGCGATGGTGCCTTGCTTGTTTTGAACCTGCTACGGCCCTCCATCCGAGGTCGTAGGACCGCACCAGCTTCGGGGACTAATGTCGGGGGGTACCCCCGGGTAGGGTCAAGGCTTGGCATGAGTGGAGTTCAAAGGTGTGCCGAGGTACGGAAATTGCTGAGCTGTTTGGACCTAGGAATGCCCGAGCTTCGTCTTGACCTGGAGAGTACAGGCCGACCTAGCTTGGACCAGAGGGGTCCGAGGTATCCCGTTGGCATGGGCCGAGGGGTCCGAGCTAATACCTCGGTGTTATGGTTTGGGTTGTGAGTGCAGGATGAGCTATGGGAAGGAAGTGAAGTCCGACCTGGTAAAAGATCTTATGCGTAGGAGGCCATAGCTCGGGCAGGAGTCAATGCTCCAGTCACTTCCCGCCTGACACGGGAGCGTCTGTCACGGAGCGTGGCAGAGGCATGCCCCGGGTTCAGCGGGACAGCACGTCTCTGACCGCTGACCCCGGATCTCCCGGGTCAGGGCTACGAGGTAGCTCGGCGCGGCTACGTCCTGTCTCAGTCAGAGGGGACATCCTAGCTCCACTGTGGTGATGCAGGAGATGGGCATGTCATGTCTTGTCCCTGACAGGAGTGCAATGATGATCAAAGCAGAGGCATGGCTACAGTACTCGGCGAGGGGCACTATGGTAACCCGGCTAGCCTATATAAGGGGCTTCTACCCCTCCTGTGCTAGAGGAGGAGAGGGGAGGATGAAAACAAAGAAGAAGAAAGAAAAGAGACCCCGGCACCCTAGTTGATTCTCCTTGTAACTTCATCTCCCACCTCAAGCTCTCACCCTTGTACCATCACACAGCTCGAGGAGCGACCTGTACTAGTCATCTTGTGCTATATACTGACTAGGATAGTGCTGCAGTAGGGGTGTTACCTCCGCAAGAGGGCCCCAAAGCAGGGTACATCGTGGTGTTCTTCGTGTTCTTGGTTGGTTGGTTTTCAGTTCGTGTTCTTGCGGTTTTTGGTGTGTTCTTTCTTGTGCACTTCAAGAGTGCATAAACCCTCCCCGGATTCCCCCAACGACCATTCGGCCCCATCTTAGCCATACCCATGGCATCTGTCGTGATCCCACCACGACACCAGCGCCATCTCGTTTGAATATAAAAGAAAGTAGCATCAACCGGACGACTGTGGCAGAGCTACCTCCGACCAGCGCCATCTCGTTTGACTATAAAAGAAAGTAGCGTCAACCGGACGACTGTGGCAGAGCTACCTCTGACCAGCGCCATCTCATTTGACTACAGAAATTAGCACAGTTGCATCGTTCCTCCATTCCTTCGACTGTGGCGGTTCCCCCAGTCCATTGTCTCGAGAATGGGAAGTGATGCGCAAGATATAGGAGATAAACAAATATATAGAAATGCGACAATATTCGATGCAACATGGCATGTGAGATGCAACAACAACCAATTTAAGCAATCAAGAAAATTTCTAAAGTTTGACCGAGATTGAGATCGGGTTAGCGGCTTGCCTTCAGCAGTGGGGTAGGGTTTAGGAACAACTTCCACTTCGTTGGAGAGGTTTAAATCTAACAAAGGAATAAAAAGGCATAAAAAAAACCTTCCTAAGCCATTCAATAAATGACCAAGGAGATAAATTCCAAATAAATTTATTTTGATGTCAATGGAAAGATCTTTTAAAAACAAAGCTGTCAAAAAAAGATTCATATTTTTCTGATTATTTTTGAGGGAGATATTGCCCTCCAAAGTTGGGTTTCAAAATCTGCCAAATTTTAAACAGAAAAATAAAATAGAAAACATTTCGGGAAATTAATAAAATATGACCAGCGGGACCCACCAGCGGGACCCACTGTTTAAACCGTTTTCCGCGCGCGAAATTAGGGAGCGCACTTTGCGTCTCCGGCGAACTCACCGGCAACGGTTTCCGGCAGCTGGGGCGAGGGAGAGGGGTGGGAGAGGAAGCAGGGCAGCTCGGGAAGGTGTGGCGCAGCCCGTCTGCGCTCTCGCGGACGCCGGCTAGGTCGCGCAGGGGCGGAGCGTCGACTTCCATGGCAACGGCGATCTGTCGAGGACGGACCCGACGGCTCCGGCCACCAATCAACCAGGCGAGAGTGGCCGTGTGTTCATTGTGGTCTGAGAGGGTGGCATGGGCGAGGAATCGACGGGGGAGGTGCTCTAGGTGAGGAAATCGAGCGGAAGTCAGTGTGGCTAGGGCTAGCTTGATTCCGGCGAGGTGGTGCTCCACTGGCTCGGCTACTGCGTGGGAGGAAGATTGGGAGGGGGAGAGGGGTGGTGCGGGGTCTGGAGGCTGCTGGGGAGGGCTACTTATAGCCTCCCGAGGGGTGGCCGCCATTGCTGGCACGGTGAGGTGGCGCGCTGTGCTGCGCACTGTTTTGCGCGGCGTGTAGCGGAGCTGGTGGCGGCAGCAGGTGGCGGAGTCCCTCATGAGCACACAGGAGAGGCGGATGGACACGGGGCACGGTGGAGTTGCTGACGAGCGGAGCCCCTGTGGCACTGTCTCGGGTGACGCGTCGGCTTGCGTCGGTGGCCTTGTGGAGGTGGCTTCTCCGGTGACGCGTGGGTGCCAGAAGGTGGAGAGAGTGGAGGGGAACCTGCTGGGCATGGTTTGGAGAGAGGGGGAGCAGAACGGCGACGACCAGAAGCTGGCGGCGCCACCTGGCACGGCCATGCCAGTGGTGACCACGGTTTTGGGCATGCCAGAAGCGGCATGAGCAAGTTTCTCTCAGCTCAGAGCTCCAAATCGAGTGTGGTTTTCACTGTTGTGCGCCAAATTAAAAAACCTACCACTTTGCTGACTAAAGTTTTTGCAAAATCGAAACTTGGTCCATGTAGAAAATTTGAAAAACGACACTGGCCAAAAAGGAAACAGTGATTTTGAGGAAGCAAATGATTTTTGGTTTGGTCAAACTTTTGTCCAGAGGTGTAGACACTCCTTGTGCTTGTATCGAGGTCATTGCCTCCCATTGGAAAAATCATTTAACTAGTTTTTGAAATCATTTGAGTTAGAGGGCAGAAATTGGATAGAAATAATTTGAGGTAAATCCTCAAGTGTGGATCAAATATTTTTGCATAAATAGGCTATATACTGCCTAGGGATCATTCCCTGAATTTTGGAGAATTTTTTAGAAGACATTTAATATACTTCCTTTGTAAAGCTAGTATAAAAGGATTTTGATTTATAAGATAAAATAAAATATTGAGGAAATGATTTTGGGTAAAAGGCCATGCAACAAGTGTACCAAGTGGGAGAGAACCCAAAACACAAGATCCCAGGCTTGGACAAGGTTTTGTGAAAGATTGAAAATCAAAAAGGTCGTTAATCCAGGGCAAATATAAATCCAAAGTAAATCACAATATTTTTAAACGGAATTTTTGAAAGGCCAAATTTCAGGATGTTACAGACCTTTCCCCCTTAAGTTGAATCTCGCCCTCGAGATTCCTGTTGCTCACTGAATAGATACGGATACTCACTCCTTAACAAATCCTCTCGTTCCCATGTAGCTTCTTCTTTAGTGTGTTTATCCCATTGTACCTTGTAGAACTTTGTGACCTTGTTGCGGGTGCGGCGTTCTGACTCATCCAAAATTTTGACGGGGTGTTCCTCGTAAGTCAGTTCGCTGCTGAACTCCAATTCCCTAAAGTCAGCCTGTTTTGTTGGGGGTGAGATGCATTTCCTCAGCTGGGATATGTGGAAGACGTCGTGCACTCCTGTCAGCTCTTCTGGTAGTTCTAGCTGGTAGGCTACCGTCCCTTTTCTTGCCAAGATGTTGAAGGGTCCAATAAACCGGGCCAGTTTCCCTTTCATGTGGAATCTTTTCTGGCCCTTGAGGGGTGTTACCCGAAGATAGACATAGTCGTTCTCTTCGAAGTGTATCTGACGGTGCCGTCGGTCGTAATACCTCTTCTGGCGGGATTGAGCTGCCTTGAGCTGGTCACGAATCAGATGTACTTGCTTTTCGGCTTCCAACAAAACATCGGGCCCAAAGATCTTGTTGTCTCCGGCTTCAGACCAGTTGAGTGGGGTACGACACTTTCTCCCATACAGTGCTTCAAATGGTGACATCTTTAGGCTGCCTTGGTAGCTGTTGTTGTATGAGAATTCCGCATAGGGTAAACTATCTTCCCAACCTGCTCCATAGGCGAGCACACACGAGCGGAGCATGTCTTCTAATATTTGGTTGACCCGCTCTGTTTGGCCGTCCGTCTGTGGGTGATATGCTGTACTGAATGATAGTTTTGTCCCCATGGCCTGATGCAGACTCGTCCAGAATTTGGAGGTAAATTGTGTACCTCTATCTGACACAATGGTCTTCGGAACTCCATGAAGTTTGACAATCCTGTTCACATAGAGTTGTGCTAGCTGGTCCGAACGGTTCGTTGTCTTGACGGGAATAAAGTGAGACACCTTCGTCAAACGGTCGACAATGACCCAGATGGAGTCATTTCCTCAGCTAGACTTGGGAAGTCCGACGATGAAATCCATACAGATGTTGTCCCATTTCCACTCGGGTACTTTAAGGGGTTGGAGAAATCTCACGGGTTTTTGGTGCTCGGCTTTCACTAGGTTGCACACGTTGCAGCATGCAACATAGTAGGCGATCTCCTTCTTCATACCAACCCACCAGAATAGTTGCTTCAAATCTTGGTACATTTTGGTACTCCTGAGTGGATAGAGTAGGCAGACTCGTGGGCTTCCCTAAGGATATGTTGTTTGAGCGTGGCTTTGTTGGGTACACAAAGGCGGTTACCGTAGCGGAGTACTCCTTAACTGCCCAAGGAAAATTCCTTGGCCTTACCCAGTGGTATTTTGATCTTGATCCCTTTTATGCCGGGGTCGTTGGCCTACTCGATTTTTATATCTTCCTCAAGGTTTGGTTTCACCTCCAAGGTGCTTAAATAGGCCTTGCTTCCTATGCACAAGTTTAGCTTAGCGAACTCCTTCTCCAAAATCGGCTACATCGGTGTGGGCTTCCTGCTTAGGGCATCCGCTACCACGTTGGCCTTTCTTGGATGGTAATGAATTCCAAGGTCGTAGTCCTTGATTACCTCCAGCCACCTTCTTTGCCTCAGGTTGAGGTCAGGCTGGGTGAAGATGTACTTCAAGCTTTTGTGATCAGTATAGATCTCACATCTTCGACCAATAAGGTGATGTCGCTAAGTCTTCAGGGCGAGTATGACAGCGGCCAACTCCAAGTCATGTGTGGGGTAATTCAGCTCATGGGTCTTGAGTTGCTTTGATACATATGCGATGACCTACCCTTCTTGCATGAGTACGGCCCCTAGTCCATTCCTACATGCATCACAGTATACTGTAAAATCCTTGGCATCATCAGGCAACACCAGTATTGGGGCTGTGGTTAATCGGGTCTTCAGCTCGTTGAAGCTTTCTTCACACTCATCCGTCCAGGCATACTTGCGATTTTTCTTCAACAAGTCCGTCATGGGCTTGGCTATCTTGGAAAAGTTTTCGATGAATCTTCGGTAGTAACCAGCCAATCCTAGGAAGCTTCTGATTTCCGACACGTTGGCGGGTGTTTTCCAATTCAGCACATCAGAGATCTTGTTGGGGTTTACGGCCACACCGGCTCCGGACAATACATGTCCTAGGAACTCCACTTCTTTTAACCAAAACTGGCATTTGCTGTACTTGGCATATAGTTGTTGTTCCCGTAGTCTTCCGAGAACCAATCTGAGGTGTTCGGCGTGCTCCTCCTCATTTTTGGAGTAGATGAGAATGTCGTCGATGAACACCACGACAAACTTGTCGAGATATTCCATGAATACCTTGTTCATCATGCCCATGAAGTAGGCGGGAGCATTGGTTAGGCCAAAGGACATAACAGTACACTCATACAGTCCATATCTGGTGGTAAAAGCGGTCTTGGCAATATCACTTTCTCGAATCTTCGGCTGATAGTATCCAGTGCGGAGATCAATCTTGGAGAACACTCGGGCACCACGGAGTTGGTCAAACAAATCATTGATTCGTGGGAGTGGGTACTTGTTCTTGATGGTGACATCATTGAGAGCACGATAGTCAATGCATAACCGAAGTGTACCATCGCTCTTCTTTGCAAATAGGACTGGTGATCCCCAGGGTGAAATGCTCGGGCGAATGAACTTCTTCCGGATTAGTTCATCAAGCTGTTTCTTCAATTCCACTAGCTCGGGGCTTGTCATACGGTAATGTTTCTTGAATATTGGGTTTGTTCTGGGCACGACTTCAATGGCAAACTCAACATCACGGTCAGGGGCATTCTGGGTAGCTCGTCTGGGAACACGTCTGCATATTCACTGACCACATACACTTGTCCTATCTCCGGGGCTTGGACAAGGAATATCTTTGCATTTATCTGGTGGGGTTTATTTGGCAAGTAGGTGGTACGTATGCCTTCCGGGTTGGTGAGAGTAACTGCTCTAGTTGCACAGTCAATCTGGGCGGCATGCTGGACCAACCAATCCATACCAAGGATGGCATCGAGGCCGGGCACATTGAGAGTGCTGAGCTGAGCTGAGGAAGTGATAAGGTAAGGAGGGGGTCTGGTCGTGTGTGGTGTGGTGGAAGTGGAATTAGGGTTTGGGGATAGGTGGGCTATGGATGGGCTTTGGTGGCCAGCCCAGTTCGTCTGCCACCCATATTTTTTCTAACGTATTTCTTTTCTTTACTTCTTAAAAACTCTTTCCAATAAATGTTTAGAAAGAAAATAAATTAGGAAATATTACTACTAAGTTTGGATATGGTGATTGTTGATCCTTCATTATAATAAAAAAATTGTGTCAAAGAGAAATTTTGACTTCTTAAAAACTCTTTCCATTTTCTAAGTGCCAAAAATGACTTTTTTGTGAAGCAACTACAAACAATATGGTGCAAAATGTAACCCTTAAAATTATGAAACAAAGTAGTCCATATGTGATGGATAATCCCCAAGTATTAGGAATTTTCTCGTTTTCTACCTAATTTCGCCCATTTAAATGACTTTATGCCGATTTTTTGAAAGTAATTCAAATTTGAACTACAACTGTGTGATAGTTTGCTTTATTTTTTTATAAAAATCATTTTAAGCTACACAAGTAGTGATTATATCACAGAATCATCGATAGTTTTGGAAAATTCGTCCCCTTTCAATGAATGGTCATGGCGGCCATTTTGACAATTTTTTTGAAAAAATCAAAGAAAGTGAAAAAATACTCAAAAAAGAAATCCTTTGGCATGGAATCCCTTTATGTGTACTAGTTTCTAGGGAAAATACTAAACATGAGTTTTTACAAACTTTCCAAAAAAATCATTCACAAGAAGGTCTATCATCTATAAACATGTATAGGTTTCAAGCCAAATGACCAAGCTATGGCTATTCCCATGCCATAGTTTGTGATAAAGTGCCCATATTTGACACATAGATGTATCTTGGTATGGGAAACAATGTTGCCAAATTGAGTTGTCAAATTATTTTTAGAAATATCATTTTCCATTTTCTAAGTGCGAAAAATGAATGTTTTTTTGTGAAGCAACTACAAACAATATGGTGCAAAATGTAACCCTTACAATTATGAAACAAAGTAGTCCATATGTGATGGATAATCCCCAAGTATTAGGAATTTTCTCGCTTTCTACCTAATTTCGCCCATTTAAATGACTTTATGCCGATTTTTCGAAAATAATTCAAATTTGAACTACAACTGTGTGATAGTTTGCTCTGATTTTTTTACAAAAATTATTTTAAGATACACAAGTAGTGATTATATCACAGAATCATCGATAGTTTTGGAAAATTCGTCTCCTTTCAATGAATGGTCATGGCGGCCATTTTGACAATTTTTTCGAAAAAATCAAAGAAAGTGGAAAAATACTAAAAAAAAGAAATCCTTTGGTATGGAGTCCCTTTATGTGTACTAGTTTCTAGGAAAAATACTAAACATGAGTTTTTACAAACTTTCCAAAAAAATCATTCACAAAAAGGTCTATCATCTATAAACATGTATAGGTTTCAAGCCAACACTACAACAAAATAGTCTTGTAGAGACGCCTAATCTAATGGTTCTGACGCTTTATTTCATCTCTACAGGCTTGTAAAGTCGCTTACGTAAAATGTCTCTCAAGCGTCTTCCAGTGCATCGTCACAAAGAACGTAGGGACGTTTTGACGTGCGTGTCTATACAAAGATGAGACGCTCATATTGCATCTCTACAACCTTAGAGACACACTAGTGTTCGGATAATCACGACGTCTCAACCATCGCTTAGAACGCTCCCTATTGCGTCTCAAATAAATAAATATGGAGTTGCATCACACTAGTGACGTCAGATCCAATTTTCATTTTTCGTTATAAATATTTTTGTTGGCTGATCAATAGTGATCACGTTCACGGTTCATCATCACGCAAGCAGAAGATTTTCCACCGATGAAGCATTCATACACAAAATTACATCATCAATATATGGATGACTCAGCAACAAAATCATAGACAAACAATTATAGTATTAATAGAAAATGAAGTTAACGACAGGTCCATCCATCGACAAGGTGTAAACACACATGGAAAAGTCATACAAATTTACATACACTTTCCGATTTTTCTATCTCTACTAAATAGCGAACTTTCTCAGAACTTTAACATTGAGACATCAAATATATCTTCTCCACGCCCGACACACTTGTAGATGTCATTTATTTTCATCCAACAACCTGCAAGCGTATTATGAAATTGTACAAGTTAGTTAATCAGACATAAGTCCCTGGAAACAATTTAACACATAAACTTCAAATAATGCAATCTAAGGAGTATATTGACTCAGCGCATGTACATATTTTCTGAAACAAAGTAAAACAGTTGTGAGATATTACTTACACAATCTGTCCCTTGTCAGCTGCATTTTTCTGATTGTTGAGTACTCCTTGTTGCACGTCACATGATGAATGTACTTTGTACATCTAACAGATTTATAGCCTGGTATTAGTCATTTGCACGGAAGGTTTGGTACCTTTGATCATTTTATTTTGCTGCACATCGAATAAGACAAATTGTAAGGATCCATTAAGTGATCAACAACATACGATCCAACAACAGCAATTCGATTAATTATTCCAATCCGTTACCGTGAATCTAGTTTGTAGCGGAATACAAAAACATTCACATGCCAGAAAATAACACATAACTAATTCATGGATATATTATATAAGAGACCAAGATCAAAACAGTACGTACTTTGTGAATGTGGACGAAATTACATACTCAATGACTTTTACTCCAAGTGCTAACTCACTTTCGATCAATCGACAAAAAAAAAGTGTAACTCAGTCCATTGGTGACAAGGTTAATTGTATTACTTCTATTAGAATTAGAAAGTAAGTCTGAAGGAATCTTGTTATCCCCGTAGGCCATAGTATTGTAATGGAGCCTACAAGCCCTGACAACACATGCTTGATCCAACCCACGATCGACACAAGATGGCCAGTTTACCCATAGACAACGAAATCTACAAATGAATTGGGAGAAAAGTCGATAGACTGATAGAGTAAGACGGATTAAATGAGTTACTTCTCCATCTGCTGTTGTGGGGCGATGCAGGCATCAAGCGATATATACAGGTCGAGCACCTTGCTAGCATTGACCAGCATCTTCCGTTGGCCGCCCGGTAACCTCGAGGTAACTGAGACGGGGGACACCAGAAAAGAGAATCCGCGAGAGCCTGGCCAAGGCGGCCGCACCGCGCGCTGTGATGTTGGATCGGAGAGGCGGCGGCGGCTTTTCCATTGGGAATGAAAGCGGTGGTTTCTGGTTTGGGATCTAGGAGTGGTGTAAGGTTGAAAGATCCATAAATAGGGTTAGTTGTATTTGCTTTATGGGCTGGGCCTAAACGAGACGTATTAACCACGCCTCAAATTGCGTCTCTTTGCAAGTTTTTAATCCGCTCGTACGCAAAAAAAAAAAAAAGGAAATTTAATGAGATATTCGGGACGATTATCAATCGTCTCAAGCAACGTCTCTACATACAATCTAGATCTGACCGTAAAGACGTTTCAGGAGGCGTCTAAATAATGACGTCTCTACGTGACTCTTTTGTTGTAGTGCAAATGGCCAAGCTATGGCAATTCCCATGCCATAGTTTGTGATGAAGTGTCCATATTTGATACATAGATGTATCTTGGTATGGGAAACAATGTTGCCAAATTGAGTTGTCAAATTATTTTTAGAAATATCATTTTCCATTTTCTAAGTGTCAAAAATGACTTTTTTTATGAATCAACTACAAAAAATATGGTGCAAATTGTAACCCTTACAATTATCACACAAAGTAGTCCATATGTGATGGATAATCCCCGAGTATTACGAATTTTCTCGCTTTCTACCGAATTTCGCCTATTTAAATGACTTTATGCCAATTTTTCGAAAGTAATTCAAATTTGAACTACAAGTGTGTGATAGTTTGCTCTGAAAATTTGACAAAAATAATTTTAAGTTACACATGTAGTGGTTATATCACAGAACCGTCGATAGTTTTGAATAATTTGACCCCTTTCAATGAATAGACATGGCGGCCATTTTGCCCTTTTTTCAAAAAAATAAAAGAAAGTGAAAAAATACTCAAAAAAAGAAATCTTTTGGCATGGAGCCCTTTTATGTGTATTAGTTGCTAGAAAAAATGGTAAACTTGAGTTTTGACAAACTTTTCAAAAAATTACTTCACAAAAAGGTGTAGGCATACAAACTCACAGATTATTTATTTGAAAAAAAAAGTTGTATGCCGACGGTCTAAATAAGGTGGCCGTCGGCGTATAGGTGACGCCGTCAGCTTGGTAACGGATGCAGACTTGTATGCCGACGGCCAAACATATGCCTACGGCTTTTTTGAAAAGCCGTAGGCATACAACATAGTTGCCGACGACCATACGTATGCCGACAGCTTTTCTAAAAAGCCGTAGGCATACAAAGTATATGCCGACGGCCAAACGTATGCCGACGGCTTTTATAAAGCCGTAGGACCATATATGCCGACGGCCCCGACAAAATGTCGTCGGCATACATTTAGCCGTGGGCAACTATTCGTTTTCCTGTAGTGACTCTCACCGGCACAGACGGTCCACGGACGACCACGACTGATACAGACGTACGGGACAGTAGTGCAGACGGATTACAGACAGAGGGAGGGGAAAAGTGCGAGTTGTGCTACTGTTGAGAACTCACACGGCTATATGCAAAAAAAAAGAAAAAAAAAGAAAGAGAACTCACACGGCTTATCAGGCCATACGAAAACGTCCGGATCAGTCTGATAAGATATGAACGATCCACAGCTAAGCAGACGGTGGACGCTGATAGCCTACCGCGCATGTGCGCCGTACGTATCGGCATCACGGAATGCTCAGTCAGTGGGACAGTGTACGGTGCCGTCCTAGCCGTCAATGTGCCGGCCGGCTTGGGCTAATCAAACAAAGTTGCGTATCATCAAGTGATTCTCTTGCTCGATTAGGAGCGCGTTGACGATTTGGTTCGTTCGTGGGAAGCGCTCCAACCGGTGGTTCACGAATACGCGCGTCACATTGACAGTTTAACATGCACTGTTTGAGCTTCAGTTTTGACAACGGATTTTTCACCTTACTTATACGATGTTTTTTCGAGGAAAAAAATGATGTTGGTAGCAGTACTATGTAGTAGCAAAGTTTTCAAACTTTGCATATCGTACATCCAAAACAAGCTTCCCTTGTCTTCGTCTTCTTCGCCGGCGTTGCTGCTGGTGCTTGTTCTTGCTCTGTTCCCCTGCGTCGGATTTCTCTTCTTCGTTTCTTGTACTTCATACTTGTATGTGGTACTCTAATGTACGCAGGCTTTAAAAAAAAAAACAAGCTTCCCTTATTTTGTGAGCTGGAATGAAGATTTTATTTGTCTGCTTGTGCAAGTTGTATTACTTTGACTTTTTAAACATGGAAGGTACAGCAAGTCAATTGAGCGGGACATGAAAGCGAGTGTGCATGCCTATACCACGAGAGAACCACGTTAATCTTTAAACTATGGTGATACGATTTTGTCGCTGTTGTTCAACACGACATTGTACTTATACTCGCGCACGTGCAGAGAATGTTCGATGCGGACTTTGTGAGATTTATAAAGTTTCTAAGCCTCCCAACAATCCCAATATGTTATTATTACTACCATTATTGTTGTTATTATTATTATTACTATTGATTATTAGGGACATGTAATAAAATAGAAAAATGAACCCCGCCCCGGTCACTCCTTGAGAGAAAGCCTATGTCCCTGGATGGGTCGAACAACGACATCTTTCCCACATCAATCCTCCCTTGGGCGTTGGCTTGAAAATCATCGATCTCATTATTCTTGTTATCCCGAGGATGACCGTACATGACATTGTGGTCTATTACATGTGCCCAACCGACGTTGTGTGTGGTTGGCATGGTGCCTTATGTGGCAACGAGAACGGTGTTGAGCGGTGGTTTACTGCTTCTTCATAATGGGCTAGTTTACTGCACTTGGAATCTCGGTACCTCCTGAGAGCGGCGTTTTGGTGCCCGAGCGTACCTGCTCTCGGAATCTGGACCGTAAAGTTTGCGTGTGATCTGTGCCATATGCTTTGCGGGTCAGGTAAATCGCGTGGTAAAAACATCTGCTCTGACGCTTTGGTGGGCATTGGACGGACGGACGTTTGCTGAATTCTGTTGGCAGGAGACGGAATAAATGTCCATGGAACAGAATAATGGCTCCACACGGAGGGGCGGAAATCTAACACTTTCTTTCTCCCCCACCGCTCTCCTCTCCCCACCGCTCCTCCTCGTTTCTTCCGCGTCGGACCGGCAGGCCCCTCCCCTCCCATCTCCGGCACTCGCCGGCATTGTGGTGCGGTGAGGGACCCTCCCTGTACAGCAGTAGAGTAGGTTTAGTCTAGGTTTCGGCGTATGCTGATGTTTGGCGACATGCCGTGTCGGGTGCTCCGGCCGCTTGCGAGCTGCTGGTCGGAGGTGGCGGTCCCCGCCGTTCTTGCGCTCCTGAGGTGGGAGATGGAGGCGGCGGTCGGTGCAGGCCAAAGATCCTGTGTCAATAAGCTCTGCGTTTGCTCTCCAGATCTGTTTCTGGAGATTTACTGCTGTGTGGAGGAGATGGTGGCGGCGGGCCGGCGATTCTTCCTCAGCTAGCCATCGAGGTGATGGAGTTGGACATCGAGGGTGCGAGGCTCCTCTTCGTTCTGCACGGCAGGGTGCTGCTGTTCTTCTCGGAGTTCATCAACCGAGGCCAAGATCTGCCGAGGTTATCAATGGCTTTCGGGCCGCTCCGCGCTGTGGTGCCTGATGCACTGCAGCTTCTGCAACCTCCAGGCCGGTGTGCCATCAGGGAGGCCCTTCTGCGTCTCCGTCACGGCGTTCCTCGTCAGCCCACCGCCAAGTGGTATCGTCCCCGGCGACGTCGCCGATGGCCGTGATGTAAATCCAAAGGCGCCAGGGTGGGCTAAGAGGGTAGTATGCACCAAGGGATAACTTATGACAATATTGACCCATTGTTTAATTTCACTAGCGTTACATCTTAATTCTTATAATCTTCTTGTTAAGTTCTATCGAATTCAGAACCATTGTTAAATTGCATGGCAGCATGTTATTTTAGAACAGTGCTGGCTTCTGTCTAACGGACAACATAAATGATACAAGTGCTGTGAAAACTGAAAATAACACTAGAGTTTGATAGTTTGGTGCTAGAAAATCTAAAAAATATGCAACAGAGTGTAAGCACTGTTTTAATTTCAGTATAAATGTTGTTGGACAGGCTTAGGATCTGCCACCAGTGAGACCCCTTGTCGTCCTGCAAGGATGGGTGCATTAAGAAGTCAAATCAGAGGTTATGCTGAAAATCCTACAGACATTGTCATCAAAAAGCTATAGCTTGAACAAGTTCTCACACGCTTTGAGAGGCTTATGAGTACAATGTGTTTTCATGGGATCATGGATTTGGCATTAGGTATGGGAAGAAAATATTTGTGGTTGTGCGGTCAGTATTTTATATGAGGATTAATAGGTTTCTGATAGTTGAGTAATTTGTCTGATGTCTTTTTGTTTTGTATGAATGTACAGGGGTGGATCACTCACTTATTCTTCCAATGCGAGTTTGCCAGGTCTATATGGTCAGCCATTCAGATAGGTTCTACCTTACATCCTCCGTGGTCCGTTGCAAATATTTTTGGCAACTGGTTAAATGGAGTGGATCCTAGGTTCAAACTATTCAGTAGGATGGGCGCGATTGCCATTATTTGGTCGCTATGGCTATGTAGAAATAACAAGGTGTTTAACGATAAAAATGCTTCTCTTATGCAGGTTATCTATCGGTGTACAGCTACGCTTCGAGCATGGTCCGCACTGCAGCGTGTGGAACACCGAAATTTATTTTTGGTGGTGGCGTCGAGGCTGGAGGCTGTTGCCAGGGAGTTATTCTCCCGGCATGGATGGCAACATAGTCTCCGGATTGATCTACCAACACCATAGGCGGATCTACAATTTCTCATTTTGATATGTAATTCGCCTATTTATTTTTATGCTGTTCTGGATCCTGGTGAACTTGTGGCTGTGTGCATCTTAGCTATGCAGAGGCCGGGTGTAATGCTTAAAACTTTTAAGTAATAAAATCTCTTTATCAAAAAATGAATGTACAGGGGGAAATCTAGTGCGGAGAACACCAGGTCTTGCAGGTGTGAGTGTCCGGCTATGATCAAGTTGCTCCGTACAGCAGGCAAAGGTTGGTGCATTGCAGAGCATCAGGTGAACCTGACATTTGAACGACACGCCAGTAAGATATAGTGATATACACAACATCAATGTTTGAGCAATTTGGCCATATTTTGTTTGAAGCTGGGTTTATGACTTTATGTACAAGAGGTGGAGAAGAACAAGCTGTATACGGGGACACACAGCCATGCAGAGAAAAAAGAGAAGCGGTACTGGTGTCTTGTGTTCAAGTGAACCTGTCCGGGTAATATGTCACAACTTAAACTGTCGATTTGTACGACAACACATTTTTCGCTAAGCCGTGCCACTTGTAAATGTACTATTTATTTGTATCTGATTGGTGATGTTTCTGGAGTTCATTATTTCGTGTCAAATTGCATTTGTTTTCACATCAGTACTGTACACGGTTTGAGAAGAAATATATGAATAGATGGATTGGTGTTGGCGAAGGGGGAGATTGGCAGACGGGGATGGTAATCTGTATGATTCAAAGGTGTGGATTCAAAGACAGGTGTGGTAGATGGTGAGGTGATTCAAAAAAAAGGCATGCGTGTTGATTCAGAGTTTGGGAAGCAAAGGAGGAGCACGTCCCAGTACAAATAGACTTGGTGGACCACTGGATCAAGAACAGCAACACTCAGTACAGGTAGCCGTCTTTCCGTTCGTTTTCTGACGGAACCGTGGTACTCCCTCCGTCCTAAAATAAGTGTCTCAATTTTACACAAAAATAGATGTATCTATACATGTTTCATGTCTAGATACCTCAACTTTTTGACAAATCTAAGACAGTTATTGTTGGACGGAGGGAGTATTTAATTGCGTAGCAGATGTGGGCCAATGTCTGACATTACCGTGGTAAAAAGTGTTGAAGGGGACTGGGTGGCACAGATCTCGAGGAGTTTGTAGGGACAGGATATAGAGAGTATCTGTGCTCGGGAGGCAAAGAGGATTTCACGGTACCTCCTAACATACATACATACATACAAGGAAGGATACGTGATTTCCTTATGTGGCGGCGTGATCATCCATCCACGTCGGCCGGAAAGTAGCAAGCTTCCGGTCTGTTGGCCTGTACAAGCCGGCTTCTGCCGCGGTAGTGCAGCGGGGGCAGGGAAACGCCCGGTAGCTGCTCAGGATGTAGGCGGACAGTCCACTGGACGTCCGTGTCAGTCCGCCACGATCCGTTAATACTAATCGCATGTTTAGCGGAGGCCGCGTCCGCTAAGTTACGATTCGCTCGGTTCCGACGGACAGAGCGGACCAGCCGCTACTAGCTTTGTATGTAGTTTGAAATTTTGAAAAGTTCAAATTAAAAGCTGGGAAAAATATCAAAAAATACCACGATGTAGACAAAACTATGCACTACGAAACTGACAAATCTCGATGTAAAATTCCATGTATTCCAGCCTCAGCAAAAATAAGAAAACAGCAGATCTATGGCTTGAGTATAACCATGCAATCCTATTGTTGATTTCGGGATGAGGTCAGATCCACGAAAGGGGATGAAGAAGACGCTAGAACTTCGTGGCCACGGGACAGAGCTTCGCTTCCAGAGGAGCTATGTGCGCTTCCTCCGCTTGAATCTTCTCCTCCTCCCCCGGCGACTTCTTTCCGCCCTCCACAGGTGATTCCGCCCTGTCTCCACTTTATCCGAAATCTCTCCGCAGCTGCGCAAAGGGGAAGACCCCGAGGCCCAGGTGACCCTGCTGCATACTGGAAGATGAGCGCGGCTTGCGGGGATGGCCGAAGAGCCGGGCGGCGGTCGAGCGGCCAGGAGCTGACGGCGGCTTTCTTTTGTTCTGCGTACTGCGCGACGGACACGGAAGGTAGCGGCTTAGCGGATGTTTTCCGTCAGGTCCGTCTAAATTTCGCGACCCATCCGTTTAGCCGTTTTGGGCTCTGAAGCGGCGCGGAAAACACGGACGGGCGGACGTCCGTGTCCGTCGACATCCCTAGTAGCTGCTCCTTCCGATGTACCTGGCCGTTTGGTCCCGTACGTGAAATCTCTTCCATGATATCTTTCCGGCCCGCCGCGTTTGTCGCCGTCGTCCCGCACGTCCGTCCCCGTCACTCGCTCGCTTTAATTAGCCCTTTTTATCCGGAGAGAAAATATCTAACGATGCTTATCGCTTTTAACCCTTCAGGATCGATCGAGTTCAACCCCACGCCGTGACTTTGCTGTGTCGATTAATAACCGATCTGACGCCTGAACGAACGTGCAGCCGTCCGGCCCGTAGGCTTTGGCCGGTCCTGGGTGAGAAACTCTTCTACAGCAACCATCGGGCAACGCGCACTGATCGACTTACACTGGACGACACCCACCATTTGCGGCGGAATCGCCCTTGTTTTCCTTGGAGAAAACCTTGTTTTCGCATCCCTAAGCGTAGTCGTTCGTCTCTCAATATCTATCTCAACGACAATTCTCAAGCTTTTCTGGTTATCCATCCACCGGCTCCTTGTTACTCACTCCCTTCTAAATTAGATGACTTTCTTTTTTACAAAAGTGGATGTATCTAAACTTTTAACATATTTAGATACATCCATTTTTTGACAAATGGAAGTCATTTAATTTGGAACGGAGGGAGTACTTCTGAAAAGGTTGATCCGGCAAAATTAAATGTGGGAAAATGAAGTACAGTAGATAAACACGACATCACATCTTTGACGTCCTAAAAGTAAGCGTTCTTTTCGGACATTAACGGCTGCGTACACAATTTTCCGAAATCCCGGGAAGAAAGCAACCAGTTTCGTACGTACGTGCCAGCGACAGGTCAGTGGGTACGTACGTGCGCCCGCCGCGGTATAGCCTTGCTAGCTAGCTAGACCGAGGTGCACAAAGCTAGACAGATACTCTGTTTCACACATGAATGCTTCTGCCCAGCCGCGTCACATGAGACATTTTTTCTCCGAAGATTCGTGCCTTGTTCTGAGGAAGAACCGAACAAATCAGGCCCCGAACCCCGTTCATAAAACTGAAACATAGTCCCATAAACCATATTTTTTACAAACATAAAAGGGAAGAACCAAATGGTTTGATGATGCGCTGACGCCACGCTCTCTCGGTACCGCTGCTTCGATGCGTACTCGAGGCTCAATTGGATGCCACGCTCGAGGGATGCTTCGTTCATCATGTCGGTCCATTGGTCGGCCGAACGGGGCCGCTTCTCCGCGCGACAGGCGGAGCGCACAAAATTCACCTTGATGCACTCGGGCAGCTCGTCGTCGTGGCGAGCTCCTTCGAATCAGATTCCGTGGTGGGCTCGGTGAGTGACGAAATGGAAACGAAGTCGGAGGCCTCGGGGTACTCTTCGGAGGCGGAGTCCTCCAGTGACGGCAGCGACGCCCCCGACACATTGCCGAGAACAACACCGTCGGAAGGAGGCGTACCTCCAAATCAGTGATCCATTTGGTGGCGGAGGCGCGAGTAATCGCTCGCCAGAGATAGCTAACCCTAGCGGTGGCGGGGAAAATCGCGGTGGAGGGAACGAAGAGTCGAACCCCAAATGCCCCCCATATGGCTGATATAGTGTCGGAGCCACCGCTTATCCGGGTCGGGCCGATATATACGGTGGGTGTTCGGGCCATAAAATGGTCCAACCCGCTGACGGTGGATTATCCGGGATGTGATAGATATGCTCTTACCCAGGGGCGCAGGGCGGGGAGCTTATCTAGCGCGAAAATATATACTACCTCCGATCTGTTTTTGCTATCCTATGAAAACAACTGCGTATGTACAAATTGACAGTATAACTGGCGACAGGTCAGATTGGAGCGAGTACTAAAATAATTCGATGGCTGTAGCACCAGCCAGGATCAACCACCGCGACTGGTTTCCCGAACGGTGCTAATAAATCCATTCAAATACTCCCTTCGTTCATAAAATGATGTCTTTAACTTTGTCCAAACATGCATGTATCAATACACTAAAGTATGTCTACTTCAGAAAAGGTCGATCCGGCAAAATTAAAGGTGTGAAAATGAAGTAGATAAAGAGGACATCACATCTTTGACGTCCTATAAGTAAACCATTCTTTTCGGACATTAACATCTGCGTACACAATTTTACGAAATCCGGGAAGAAAAAGCAACCAGTTTCGTACGTACTGTACGTGCCAGCGACAGGTCAGTGACTCAGTGGCTACGTACGTGCGCGGTATAGCCTTGCTACTTGCTAGCTTGACCGAGCGAGATGCACAAAGCTAGACAGATCCGGAGTACTCTCCTTAAGACATGGACCGATGGACGACGTTGCTTCCGCGTAGCCGCGTCACGCGAGATATTTTTTCTCCGAAGATTCGTGCCTTGTTCTCGGGAAGAACCGAACAAATCAGGCCCCGGTTCATAAAACCGAAACATAATTCGATCAATCAGATTTTTTGCAAACATAAAAACGAAAAACCAAAAGGTCCGACGGCGCTCCTCACTGCCCAGGTGCCGCTGCTCCGCTGCATACTCAGGACTCAATTGGATGCCGCGCTCCAGGGATGTTTCGTTGATCATGCTGGCCCAGCGGTCACGAACGGTGCCGCTTCTCCGCGATAGGCGGAGTGCACGAAATTCTCCTTGATGCGCCCGAACAGCTCGTCGTCGTTCGTGATTGCGGTGAGCTCCTCGAATCAGATTCCATGGTGGGCTCCGTGGGTGATGAACGCAATTTGGTCCTTCTCCTCAGAGCGCGAAACACAGCTCAACACGACAGCCGCCGGTGTCGTCGCCGGGGACGAAACCACTTGGAGACGGCACGACGAAGAGCGCCGCCGTGGAACTGAAGAGGGGCCTCCGCAACGGCACGCCGGCCTGGAGGTTGAAGATGCTATGGCACATGCAGTGCCACAGCTCGAAGTGGCCCATTTGGCCGAGAATAACGACGACGCAAATCCGTCGCCATTGATGCACTCCGAAGGTTGCAGCCAGAAGAACTCCCCAAGAAGCTGTGGATCCAATACTCCATTCTTCTTCCCCGCTACCTCCGCGCCATAGAAGAGTCGAAATCTCCGATCCAGAAGCTCCCACAGAGAACATACGATTATTAGAACAGCGACGCTTGATACCTGACACCGAGGATCCCCTCCATGGAGCTCCAACAAATGGCAGATTCTTGCACTCAAGCGATGCGTCTGCCTCACCACCGGGATAGCCGCTGCGCTCCAACTGCTATGTGCCCCTCTTCTTCACCCCCTCGCCACCGAGGCTGGCCAGGAGAAGGAAAACGAGTCACGGAATTTGGAAACGAAGGCACTTATTGAAGAAAGCTGCCGTCGATTCGCCTCCGTGTTTCCTCCACCTTGGAAGCTTGGCGGAGAGCAGACCGATGGCGAGCTCGACGCCGTGCCCAAACGTCAGAGCTCCAGCTCTCCGAGGAAGAAGAGACGGGCCATCCGCCACGGAGAACTCTGCAAAGCCTAAGCTACAACCTAAACGACATATATACAAGGCGGGCCGGCACCCTAGCTCGTCTCTGCACCAGCCGGCGCGAGCGCCGACAGCTAGAGTGGCCAGATCTAGGCGGCACTGTCGATGGACTCTCAAGAGCGATGAGGGAGAGGAGAGGAGAAAGAAATCGCCCTCACTACTCAGTAGTCCCGCCTACACAAAATGAAATGGCTAATGAAACTACCCGTCAAAACTATCTCCGGAGCGCGGAGAGGCCGCCGTTGCTCAGGCCAGCGCGCCTGTTCCTAGCCTCCTACTGTACGTACGTACCCGGCCGGGTGAAATCGTCGCGTACGGCCAACGGAATCGCCGATAAAAACCACAGGACTATATACGGAGTATTTTTTTTTTTGAAACGGGACGAACTGGAGAACTTTTCTTCTGCAGTTGTGCTCCGTTGTTGGACAGGGGGCCCGGCAACGAAATTTGGACCTGGGGCTGCTGCTGGGAGGAGAGGCGCCGTGCTTCCTGCGGTCCAAATTTCGTCTCGTTTCGCCGGTGTACGTGGTCCCTCCCTCTCGGGTATGCCGCCGTACTGTAGGAAAAAATCTCAAGGAAAATCTTTGGCTGCTTTTCTTTTCCGTCTCTGGGTCAGCGACGCTGGCTGCTGACTAGAAGCACAACTACTGGTTTCCATCCACCTGCTACTACGAAAAAGGTACTACCTCCGATCCATATTAGTGGGCACAACTTTGTCTAGATACATATGTATCTAGTCTAAATACTTAACTAGATACATATGAATTTAGACAAAGCTATGCCCAATAATATGGATCGGAGGGAGTAGTAGATCCCGATTGTGGGAAACAATTTAAAATCTCAGGGCTTTTTTTAAAATGAAGTAAACAACAACACTGGACATCTCCCAAAGCGACTCACGCCTCATCGTCATGCATGCCTTTCCGACGTTACTTGAAATCGGAGCAGCATGTTTCGTGCTGCCACAGCCAGAGGCAGGTCGATCGGCGGTGTGTGCGTACGTACGTGTGAGGAGAGGTACTACCACAGAGAGGGACATGCACGTTGTTGCTTCCGCGTAATCGCGAGATTTTCTCTCCGAAGATTCATGTACGTACGTGCAAGCGTATTGACGATGAAGAACCCATCCAAGATATGCGGCTCTTTGGTTAGTTGATGTAGCCTGTCACGTTCGCCAAGAGATTGCGCAACACGCATTATGTTTTCACCGATGACTCCGGAGATAGGGTAGGGTCCCATAGGAGGGGGTGGGGTGTTTTTCTTTCCTTCGACCTTTTGGCCAAAACTCTGTGACCCCTTTGTTTCCTTCTAATCAAATGACAGCGCACCTGCCCTTTACCTCAAAACACTCCATACATTTTCCACTACAAAAATGATAAATCTAATTTGGCAGTCCTATACACCACCTTACTTGTGACCATAGACAAAGCAATGAGATTGATGCTAGAAATCCTCCATGCTGAATGTATATCCATCGTCCACGCTGGTATTAATAGTAAGCTCCAAAAGCTTGATGTAGCCCAACTCACTCGGAAAGAGATTGCGTGGCGCGCGTATGCTTTCACCGATGACTTCGGAGAGAGGGCCCTATAGGAGGGGATGGGGCGTGTGTATTTCTTTCCTTCGACCTTTTGGCCAAAATTTTGTAAACCCTTTGATTCCTTCTAATCAAATGAAAGCGCACCTGCCTTTTACGTCAAAAAACTTCCATACATTTTCCACTAGAAAAATGATAGTCTAATTCGGCGGCTTGTACACCACCTTACTTGTGACCAGAGTTTGAATCAGACAAAGTAATGAGATTGATGCTAGAAATCCTCCATGCTGAATGTATGTCCATCGACCACGCTGGAAGTAATAAGCTCGGAAAGCCGTTTACGAGAGATACGTTATTGACATCCAAAAGGCGGACATAATATAGTTGTTTACGAGGGTGCGCAACACGCCAAGTAACCTTCCAATTACGCTTTATGGCGCTTCGGCTCTCCTAGTTATGTCGAGCATTTTAAGGACTGTAAGTATTTCTTAGTAATCAAATACTCCATCTGTGCGAAGTTATGAGATGTTTTAGATATTCTAATGTAGACAATATACGGATCTACTGAAACGTGTCTAGATACATGCGTTTTAGGAAAAAAATTAAAACATTTTATAATTAGGAACCGAAGCGAGTATATCTCTACTCGGTCAAACTAAACTCGTTGTTCATTAAAAAAGAAAAAAACAACCGTAAAAGATAAAATGGGTTTCACATCATCGTCACAAAATCATCGCTGTTCGGAAAGGGAAATAAACAAAATCAAAACAATCAATGTCCCATAGGAAAGTTCCAACCACGGCGGGCTCTATAAAACCGCAGCCAACCTCGACCGCTAAACCCCTCATTCTCCAACCAATATAGTCTCCCACCAGAAAACCCCACCAACGCAGTCCCGTACATACACGGCCGACCGACGCACTGTGTGCGGAAAGCAACACGCCGCCACCGCCCCCGCTTCCCCCCTCCCTCCCATACCGCCGTCCCTCCTCCCGAGACAGACAGAACCGGCCAAACCACAGCAGTAACCCCCGCGGCGACCGGCGCAAAGCTCTAGTGTGTGCGCGCGGCTCTGCACTCGTCGGCGATGGTGTCGTCGGCGCTGGACGCGATGTCGGGGACGGCGTGGGGGCGGTGGCTGGGGCTGGTGGCGGCGGTGTGGGTGCAGTGCATCTCCGGGAACAACTACACCTTCTCCAACTACTCCGACTCCATCAAGACCCTCATGGGCCTCACCCAGCTGCAGCTCAACGACCTCTCCGTCGCCAAGGACGTCGGCAAGGCCTTCGGCCTCCTCGCCGGCCTCGCCTCCGACCGCGTCCCCACCTGGCTCCTCCTCGCCATCGGCTCCCTCGAGGGATTCATCGGCTACGGCGCGCAGTGGCTCGTGGTGTCCAAGACCGTCGCGCCGCTGCCCTACTGGCAGATGTGCGTCTGCCTCTGCCTCGGCGGCAACTCCACCACCTGGATGAACACCGCCGTACTCGTCACCTGCATCCGCAACTTCCGGGGCAGCAGGGGGCCCGTCTCGGGGGTGCTGAAAGGGTTCGTCGGCCTCAGCACCGCGATATTCACCGACCTCTGCTCCGCGCTGTTCGCGGACGACCCCGCATCGTTCCTCGTCATGCTCGCCGTCGTGCCGGCCGCCGTGTGTGCCGTCGCCATGGTGTTCCTCCGCGAGGGCCGCGGAGGCGACGGCTCCGACGACGAGGCAGACGCGCGCGGGTTCGCCGCCATCAGCACGCTCGCCGTCGCCATCGCGCTCTACCTCCTCGCCGGTGATCTCACCGGCCTTAGCGGCCTCGGCGGGGCCGTCTCGGCCGTCTTCGTCGCCGTGCTCCTGGTGCTCCTCGCCTCCCCCGTTGCCGTGCCGGCCCACGTCGCCTGGAGATCCTGGATGAAGACCCGCAAGGCGGCCAACGCCGATGCCGAGGACGCCTTGGATGAATCGACCGCCCCGCTCCTCCTCCACCCTTCGAAGCCGACGACACAGAGCACCGAGTCTCGGGCACCCGGCGAGCGGCCGCGGCTCGGCGACGAGCACACCATCGCGGAGGCGCTGTCGGCACTGGACTTCTGGCTGCTCTTCACCTCCTTCCTGATGGGCGTCGGCACGGGGCTGGCCGTGATGAACAACCTGGGCCAGATGGGCGTCGCCATGGGCTACTCCGACGTCTCCCTCTTCGTCTCCATGACCAGCATCTGGGGATTCTTCGGCCGCATCGCCTCGGGCACCATCTCCGAGCACTTCATCAAGTACGTAATTACCGCTCATTCATTTCTCCCCATGATTAAGCGACGCCATTAACTCCCCGTAATTTCCCGTGCTAGTGTAGTACATCCGTGGTACGGATTCGGTGCCGTATCTTTGTGATCAGAACTGAACCCCCACCACACACACCACACAAAACAAAAGAAAGATAACGCGTGATTGGTCCAAAGAATTCGTCGCTGTTGCTTTCAGATAATGTCCCGTCTCGTGTGTGAAGTACATTGAGATCTAGGAATGGGGCCGCCATCTCCACCATTGTGGTGTCCGTGAAAGGAATTGGGGCGGAACCTTTCTAGGATAATATACAAAACATGGTCAATCTTACTTCATGCAGAATGATAATTGCCTTTTGCATATCTGAGATCGTATAGTTTTTTTTCTTTTCTTTGTGAAATAGTAGCAGCATAGCACAATCTTGTAGTAGTACTCACTACACGTTCGATTGCTTAACACTTGCACAAAATTGAACGGATTAAGCAAACCTTAATTTAATTACAATTGGATCGAAATGCCCTTTGGTGGTGCTATCTTAACTCTTGAGCACGAAGGAGCCAGCAAGAGGCCTAGAAGAGTAAAGTGCACGACGTTTTATCTATTGGGAGCAGAGAAGTGTCAACATCGTGTAGGAATTCCCCTCCCATAAAGAACGGCGCGGAGGGATTCGCACCGCATCTCACTGTCTTCTCTCTTGGCATGTGGTTCTTGCCCTCTTCCCCGTGGGCGGAGCATCCCCGTTACGCTTTTAGGCAGAAAGTGCAGATATTTTAAGACAGATAGCTACTGCCCTATTTGTATTCTTGCGGGTTCATGGGTTTTCAGAAACAAATCAGTGTCAGTCGTATCGAAATGCTAACAAATCAGAATCGCTAATTTGCTACCAAAGCAGAAGCCTTTTTTTGTTACAATTTTCTGATCGTGATCGTGTTCTCACGAATCTGATCGTGTTCATTTCTGATATCGCCTACACCACTCACTGAATTTTCCAGGACGAGAGCAATGCCGCGCCCGGTTTGGAACGCTGCGTCGCAGGTGCTGATGTGCGCGGGGTACATCGTCATGGCTCTCGGCATGCCGGGCTCCCTCTTCGTCGGCTCCGTGGTCGTCGGCGTCTGCTACGGGGTGCGCCTCGCCGTCACGGTGCCGACGGCGTCGGAGCTCTTCGGGCTCAAGTACTACGGCCTCATCTACAACATCCTCATCCTCAACCTGCCGCTGGGCTCCTTCCTCTTCTCGGGCCTCCTGGCAGGTCTTCTCTACGACGCGCAGGCCACCAAGGTGCCCGGCGGGGGCAACACCTGCGTCGGCGCGCACTGCTACCGAGGCGTCTTCTCCGTCATGGCCGTCGCCTGTGTCGTCGGCTTCGGCCTCGACGTGCTCCTCAGCATCAGGACCAAGAGGGTGTACGCCAAGATCCATGAGGCCAAGAAGGCCAGCAGGTCGGCCGCCGTTCAGAGGGTGAGCTAGCCGCTGCCCTCCGAGGGAACTCGACAGGTTGCACAGTTAGCAGTCGAGTTCAGGTTGAAGTGTGATTCTGGAAGTACAGTGTCTGTCCTGTAAATTTTGCGTTGGAATTGAGCCTTGATTCTTTGGGCAAATGGGATAGGATTGATTCAATTGGTATACATTTTCGTGCATCATAAGATCGATGCAAAGGGGAATTGATGAAGGCTGATTGGATGGAAGTAGTGCTGTTTTGTCATCTGAAGTATAGTACCACTACTGACTGAGATGGCTGCACGTTGTGTGGCTTTTGGTTTCCCCATCAGTTAAGTGTATCGATCCTGCAAAGGATGTAAACTTGTGTATGTATGATAGGATCGTGCTGAGAACTGTATATTGCAATGGCCTTTTTGGCATCAATTCAAGTTTTTTTTTTCTAAACTCTTCTGTTTGCTCTTTAAGCAAGGCTTAGTAGTTGTCGGCCCAGGGAAGGAATTCAGTCTCAGTGCTGTAAAACTTACATATCTGACATAGAGAAGGCTGGCTCTGCAGGTTGCATCCTACTCCTTCAGTTAAGTGTGTATGCCGATTGCCAAACCTTATGAAGGCTAGAGAACGTTGCAGTTGCTGTAGCGGGGATGGAGCAACTGAATGACTGTACTTCTGTAACTGCATGGTTTTCCACAAGCCTAGTCATCAATGCCTGGTTATGCAAGCACCATCTGTCTGAGGTTGCAGGTGCTATGAAAAAATGACCTTAATGAAGGGATGGTATCTGAAGTAATTCAGGTATGTTTGATGCTTAAAACAACTTTTCCTACACTATTAACACTTCTGATAGTGAGGCTTTTGCTATGAGGTTTAATCTGGTTTTCAGAACTAATCACTCTGAATTTCATCGCCATAGAGAAATATCTTGTCTCTCTAGGTATATTAACATGGATTTTTTTTCTGAGAAAGATATTAACGTTGGGTTGTTGAAATTGTAGCTCAAAACTGTGTAAGCTGATTTGACACGCAGTTGGTAACTGGTATAAGTGGATGCTGACACGATAAAGAGCTTGATTTTCGGGGTGGTCCATGATGCTTAATAGCGCGGCTCTGTCATAATCTTCAGAGTTTTTGACGGCTCACAACATGTGAAGACATGATTCTAAAACTTATTTATCGTGATCTTTTCATCCTTTTAGTCCAAACAAAGTTACATCAGTGGCACTTCACCATAAAGCAGATGATGAAAAACAGCGACTGTCAAAATTTCTTCCCAGATACTTTCAGCAGATTTAACACTGCATGGTGAGCATCAAGTAGAAAATGACATTTGTGAATAGACATCACTTTTGCTTATGGAATGGTCACTAGGAAAATACATGCAGAAAACACCTTGGCTTCCTCTAAAAAGGAAATTCTAATCATTTATCGAGTATCTTTTTCTGGGACAACCTATCTTATTCTTATCGCTTCGGCCATGCTAGATTTTATTATTGACGATAATAGATAAGTTCTAAATCAAGTCTGCATATTGCTTCACGCTGGTAACTGATTACTTACAATAATTTCGTGAAGAAAAAATCATTAAGGTCTAAGTGTCCTTTACCTTTTCATGTAGATACTCACTAATAGCATCTTAGCTATTCAATGTACTGCACTTATTATGTCGGTATTCTTTCAAACGTTGCTTACTTTACTGAGCCATCTACAATTTAACTTTGTGGATCATCAGTATGTGCTCCTTCTCCTTTTCTTCTACAGCCATATTTCTTCGTGGACCATCCAAAACCTTTCATATTACGATATTCTGCTACGCTTACTCGCCATTTGTATACCTTCAGTTTTTGTTTTATAGATAACTGTTCACCATCATCAGTTTGCGGTGATTGCGAAGTTATGGGTACCGATCGTAACAAGGGCACAACGGTATATCCGTTTACAGTCAGTATCCTGTCTTCTACTGTTGACATTTCTTTCAAATGAGAATTGAAGTTTATCATAATTTAGTAAATAGATTGTTGATTACCGAAACCATTCTCTTTGAGGAGAATTCTATGTTTATAAACATCAAAATTCATCTTCTTCTTTTCAGTCTATTTAGTGTTAGAAAAAACGATTAACTGTCTGAAGCAGACAGAGGAAGTCAAAGTTTAATTAAGTGCAAAATTCATTCTTGGGAGAAGGTTAGTTAAGAAATGAAAATTGCTTGATCAGTTTGAAAGGTTAAAAAATAGTTGTTATCATTTACATCTTAAAGAAGGGATAAGAAAACTCCCAGAACCCTGACTAAAGAGGTGGTAAATTTTCACTATGATTAGGAATCAAGGATAGAGCATGTGAAAAGAAGAGGCAGTAAATAAATAGAAGGATCATGTTTTATACACATAGGAGCACGATCAAGAATTCTAGAAAACAACATGAATAATGGGAGATATAATCAACTGACGCAGAGCGCACAATTTGACCGACACCGGTGCGAACTATAGTTGGTTGCTTTTGCCATCAATCCCACTCTATCCACAAGCAAAAGTCAGAAGAATATGATGCTCCTCGCGTCGTTATCATCTTAATTAATTACTCGCTCAAAATTAATCTTCTACTTGGTCTTAGCCAGCTAGCGTGACACCAGCAAGCTCATGACCGCTGCTGCTAGCCCGGCTTGGAGCACCAATGACGCCGCCACCGTCGTCGCTGCGGCGTCGGACTCGCCGGTCGCCAGGCTCGCCAGCCAAGAGTCCGCCGCTACCTGCGCGTTGTCCACGATGTCGCCCGGCCTCGGCACGGGGTCGTTGCTCGACTTCAGGCTGCATAAGGATTAAGGATGGTTAGCACTTAGCACTGAGCGCGGGAGATGCCAAGCTTTTTTCATGGGTTTTCCATGGGGTTTTTGCCAACTAGGCTCGGGCAGCTTCCAACGCGGCAAGCACTATCCAGGAACGTGACTGGTGACCACGCATGGTGGGGAAGGAAAGGCCAACGCGATTTTTCCACAACTAATAGGATCTTCACATACTATCATTACCGTTATTCTTACTATTTTATGTGTTAAAAAACTAAAAAATATGTTAACGCGTGGTTTTAATTTTTTTTCAATGCATGCACAGAAAATTCATGTTACATGAATCTAAAATTCGTGTTACATAAATCCATCAATTATTGATAATGCGTTGATATTTGAATATTCGTTGATAAATTTGTTGCACGAATCTTGATGAAATGAAGGGTGTGGATAGTATGTGGATATCGGCGAAGCTTTGATCGATGCTCCTTTTTATTTTTTGCCACCAAACAGAAAATGCATTTTCTAACTGATCGAGATGCTCGATCGTGTATGTGCAGTCGTGCATTCTCCGGCCGGCCATGGTACGGTACCTGCTGGGGGTGGCGGCGGCGCGGGGGCAGAAGGTGACGGAGTAGGCGGCGGAGCCGGAGCAGGTGAAGGTGGAGGTGGCGTCGTCGTAGGCGTAGCTGTAGGCGCGCGGGCACGCCGCCTTGAACGCCTGCGAGTACGTGGACGGGTGGCACGTGTCTGGATTGCCGAAGTCGCCGCTGCAGCAGTACTCCGGACGCCCGAACGCTTCGCAAGCGCTCCGGCAACCCTGCCCCGCCGCCGTCGCCCTCAGCTCCAGCGGGCACCGCTCGTTGAGGTCGACGAGGCAGCCCGTGGCCGGGCACCCGGCAGCCTCCACCACCACCGGCACGTTGTACCCGTCCACCAGGCTCACGTCGTAGAAGTCCTTGTTGCTATTGCCGTCGCCGAGCGTGAACTCGACCAGCGTGGCGGGGGGCGTCGCGCCGGCGCCGTGGCACTCCACCTCGCCGCTGCCGCAGTCGCCCGTGGCGCACTTGCCGCCGGAGGTGCCGTCGTCGAAGGCGCACCCCGTGCGCGCCCAGAACCGGCCCGACCACCCCGCCGGCGCCGCCAGGGACCGCGCCTCCCCAGACGCCAGAGCGAACCCCGTCGTGTCCAGCGGCGGGCTGCCCGAGTTCGCCAGCACCCCCGGCCACACCGTGCCGCCGCACCGGTTCGTGAACGTGAACGTCACGCCGCCGGCCACCACCAGTTCTGCATGCATCAGCATCTCATATCTGTTAAGCTTTTGATAAAAAAGGGAGACACACGAGTACACGACGCAGCCACAACAAGAAACCAAGATTCGCCATTGCTTGTCACACAATACCTTGAAAGAACGACACGATGGCGAAGAGGAGACAAACAATGGAGGAAGACAATGCGATCATGGAAGCCATTGGATGCACGCCGGTAATATCTAAAACCGAACTTTCTGATGATCAACTGTGGCTGGAGTGGCGCCCAATATGGTTCTTGGAATGGCGGTTTAACTTAACTATATAAGGTAAGTAGCGGTAGTTGGGAGATGATAAGTGATCGCGACTGCACTGCGAGCTGGGGAGCAGAGTGAGAGTAGGGTTGGTTAGGCTAACCGAGCTAGCTTGTGCAGCTGTACAGGCTCGCTCGCACACCTGGTCGTTTTATAGCTCGCGCTGACGTCAGCACCTAACCACGATTCTTATCAGCTGCTTTTCTCCCACTTATCTCTGTTCCTTGCTGCATCCTTTTCATCTTCTTTCCTCTTTATTCTTTTTCCTTTTTCACGGTGAGCAATGAAATACTCAAAATTTGGGGGAATCACACTTTGAACCTGCTTTGTTTACTTATTCCGATGCTTTGGTTTTTACATGCCTTGTGACAGTGTGAAAGGGCAAATCAGCATGGTCGAGAAGACGACCCTATGATATTTTTCTTTTCCGTCGATATTTGTCATGGTGGAGAAGACAGAACATGTAGCGAAGATGCGATCGGGTAACATCTAGTAAAGCGATTAAAACGGAGTCGAGTTTTTTCTTTATAAACACGCGCAAAAGGTTTGCCCTAATCAATTAATTAAAAAGGAGTTTTACATGAAGAAATAAATGACTACAAAAGCCTACTCTCATGGTATGGACACGCGCGATTCTTTCATTCCAAACCTCCCAAGAGACAAGAAGGGTGAGGGATGCCAAAACCTTGTGGTTAGGAGTTGACCTGGTCATCATTTTGATCCACCAACTTTGAAGGGAGAGACTAGACCATTGTTAGGGATCAATGACATGGAGACCGAGCCAATGTTTTATGAGCCCCGAAGTCTAATGGTGAAGCAACATTTGGAAGTTGTGAAGCCGATTCCAGGACACGCTTGCAAAGTGAACATAAGCCACAATTAGGCCAACCTCGCTTCGCCAAACACTCAACCGCCAAATCTGGTTTTGGGTTGCAAGCGAAGCGAAGAACGCATGGCTACTTTCAAGATCTGAAATTTAAGGTATATATCTGATCAAACACTGGCTGTTTCCATTAAGTAGAGCCATTGTACATTGAATCCATGTTAGGTGAAGAGGAAATTGATTGCTGGACTTCAGATAGAACATATATAATTATGTGATACCATATAATAGCAGTGTGCAGGAACAACCCAGCAAGTGATATTTGTAACCCGGTTAGATGGACGCAGGGCTGCCCTTAATGGCTAATTATGCTAGGACTAGGAGAAATCGGTAATTGTTTTCTTATACCACTAGCTTGTCAAGTTCAACTCGAAGCAGTCGACTAGTAACAATGCAAATGTGTGTGACAAACCTGGCCACTATAGCTTTGACACAAGCTCCAGCGACAGGGGAGAAGCAAGGGAGTGACATGCTGAATATTGAACGTGAGGAAGAGCATCAGAAGGTGTTGCGGAATGAAGCAACAAGTAAATAGACTGCCAAGTCTTCGTGTAGCCACAAGAAACAATAGTCCTGATTGATGGACAAGTGGACAACGAGTCACCAGTTGGACGGAGAGCCCAACAATCAGTGAGAGGAGATCACCTTCGTGTATACCAAGAAAGTAATGCCCCGCGAGCTGTGTGATGTATCTTTGAAGGGGCCCAAATCTTTCACATCACTGTGTTCACCATGGTTAACGAATAGCGCCTTGTATGCCAAGACGCCGAGTATTTCCCATTCGCTGAAAGTTTCCAAAGTCTAAACTATGTCGTCTCAATATTAGCATCACGTTGCACCTCTCTTAGCTTATCCCAAAGCTTGACAAACTGTGTAGCATGAGCCATGGTGAAGATTTCATCTAACGCCACTTTTCTTATCAAAGTGTCGCCATGCATAGCATTCTCGACATTCCATTTTTTTCTCTCTCTTAGACGCCGCAAAGATCAGAGTGGGCAATATCATTCGGTTTTTCGTCAAGCCATGTAGCCTCCCACAAAGGTTCTTTTGACCATCCCCACGGTGATGGAAGTGGCTGCGTAAAATATTTCTGTATCCAATTCCAGACAAGGCTTGCCTATCCTCGCCCAAACATTCATCAAATTCTTCCTTTCAAGTCATGGTCAATGCAAATTTGTCGACGTTTAGCACTCCAAGGCTAAGTGATACCAAGCAGAGTTATTTTATGATTATTTTTCTATTGCAGCTTGAATAAAGGAGAAATTTCTTTTTTTTAAACGAAGTCAAAAGTTTTGCCTTATCCATTAATTAAGAAGAAGTTTCCGATTTATTTACACGAGAATCATACAACCAACACATGGAGGAGCACACAAAATTACAGAGAGCAATATCTAATTAAAGGTAGCAACAACCACAAGCAAATAACTAATCGGCCAACCTACCACAAATACGAACTAATAACACGACAATCTCAAATGGGCTCAACAATAAAAAAAACGGAAGCTTTCCTTGCGGCGCTAAGCTTCTTCTTGCCCTCCTTCAGAGAGACTTCTCCATCTTAATGAAAACACCGTCCAAAGTTGTCCCCGCCAAGACACAAACAATATCCTTGTCATATCAAGGGCAAGCCGTATATAAATCGACAAGCAAGTCACGAACCTCTCTACCAGACAAAGCCTCAGAGTTAGGCGACAACATGGATTTACGGGATAACTTTTCGCGCGCCATGTAGAATAGAACATGAAGAGATTATTGAGGACGCAAGCTAGGTTCGATCGATGGAGTACACTTAGTTTCTTCTAATGGATTGTGTCGACGACGACCGATTCTTCAGGCGGAAGCTAGCAAAATAAAATGAAACGAAATGCTTCCGCACGAGCGCATGCACCACTGATCACTGATGTACGCCGTGTAAAGCGCACTGTGATCATCTACGCATCGGATAAGAGATCAGGCCCGCTTTTCAATTTTTCAGTCACCTGGCAGCACTTTTGAAGCTTTTTGTTCGTCGTCTCGTCGTCTTCTTTTCATCAGAACACCATGCCATAGGAGGGGAGGAGAAAAATCATGGTCGTCCCCGCGCGCTCGTCACTGCCCACTGGTCTCGCTCATCCCGCATTGGCGGTGGCAACTTGCAAACCCTTGGCCACCATCCATGCATGGCGATGGAGAAACGGCAGCTTTGCACCGATCGCCCAGCAACCTGGCTGTCAGATCGATCTCTTTTCGCATAGTTCCATGTCCTCTCAGACTATGATCCCTCTATCTGTGGTATCTAGCACTCGCACCTTTACTTGTCAAGGAGGAGAAATGGCAAATCAGCGGTGGGATTCATTCATTCGATCTGACCTCGAAATGGCACTGTCTCGCCGGACACGACGGGCCGGCCATGTCGACGCCAACTCAATTTGCACGCCCAAAAGAAGGATCCAATTGGGCACCCATGGATGCACGGGCGGACCAGGCGAGAAGATGCGTGAAGATTCGCTTTAGCGTCGCCATGGATCGATGAATATAAAGCGACGAGATGCGTCCGCCATTGCCATGTCGGCATTGCGCACACAGGCACACGCTTGCGCCCAGCTGCTTTGGGGTTGCCATTGACCCGTCACCGGCCGCATTGGTCCAGACCGTTGATCTCGGCTGGCTCCTGCCTTGCTGGTGGGGATAGCGCTACCAGGATATCATATCTTAGCATATGTTAATTTTCGTTATCTGTCTTACCTTTTTCTTCACTTGCTTTGCTATCTCTAAAATGCTAATCCGAAGGGACCCCCGGGTACGTTCCTTTCCTCAGTGCATGCCCCTTTTCTCTCATGCTTTTGCTGATATGGAATTCGCTGGGTAGCAGTGTTGTGAGAGCTTGCTAGCACTGCTCGGTGGATCATAGTATTCCCGGCTGGGATCTTGGCAGGAGACCGTGATTGGTTGGTCATGGTAATTTTCTTTCTGAATCTTTAGGGTCATCGCATTTCGGATCCACGATCAAGAGTTCATATAAGTCTTATATGCGACACCTAATATGTGAGTTGTTCACTTTCACATAGATCAAGAATCCGTTTGATGATGATACAACGGTGTTGTCGGATATGTTGACTTCATGATCAATGTGTAACGACTTAGATCGGATCCTCCGAAGAGTCAAATCAAGTGTGTAGAAGAACTTAATTTTTGCTAGAGGTTGTGATAAATAAAAGGAGGGATTACATTTGTAGGTCGAGTCATGTGAAGTCAAAAAATGTGGCAGTGGTGCTCATGATTAATGGTTCAACTCCAGGTATATAGACGTTGGCGCATGTCGGTTTCAAGATGGCGGAGTACATAATCACCAAAGTGAGGTTTCAAGATGTGACGAATATTTGTACGTGTTTGGTTAGGACTCTAATAAGCGGAGGGTTAGGTATTCGAGTCAAGCCCATGTAACCAGGCAGTGTAGCTAAAATAGACTAGACGAAATTTGGTAGGCCAAACACAAGATCATGAGGGGATGGTTCGTCGCTCATGGGAGAGGTAGCTGGACCGGATCTGGCGCGATGGTTTTGTCGTCGGGTTTTTCATTGACAATACTATGTTGATTGAGTACACGGGGATAAGCGGCTGTAGGCATGCCCTGTGGAGTAGGCAAGATCGATGAAACTTGTTAACAAATCTCGGTGTAGTCTTGGGATTGTTTGTCCATGTATGATTGATTGCACTCATCTCTCGACAATAACAATGTCTTTCAATAAACCAACCTAATGCACAACAGGAATACCTTTGATCACCTTTTAGCTATTTAGGTTAAGTGTTAGGCATATAAATATACTAACTCGATGCACAAAAGTTTCTTGTCGACAAATATACTGGTTTTGTGCTGCATTGGCAGCTACAATTTGCGTCCCTGGCACTAAAAGGAGCCAATCATGGTGATCGATGGAGGAACAGCAGCAGCTTTGATGATCCGTTCCAGCACCATTGTGTTCCTCACGAGCTTTTTTCTGATAGTTCCCTGTCCCCTCAGACTATGGTCCGTCTGTCTATCTACTCACTTTTGCTTGTCGAGGACGGAAAATTTCAAATCAATAGTGGGATTCATTCGATATGGCCATGAAATGGCATGGTCTTGCAAGGCGACAGACGACGAGTCATGTCGATGCCACGTCAATAAGTCAAGTTGCACGGGCTAAAGACCTGAATGGGGCACACGAATCCATGCACGAACGGACCAGGAGAAAAGATTTCAAAGATTCGCTTTAGCTTCACCATGGAGATTTTTTTTACAAATATGCCCCTGCCCAAAGTTATTGTCAAAAGTGGCCCATGCATTTTTTTGTCGAAAATAGCCCCGGCGGGAGGTGAAAAAGCGACACGTGTACTTCCAGCCATTTGGGTGGGCGGAAAGTCATTTCCCCCCCATTCCAGTTGGCGGCACGAGTGCACGACCCTTGCCTCTGACTTTCTGCGGACTCATACGGCGACATGTCCCTTCCCGCCGACTGAGCTAGCGGAAGGTAACTTTCCGCCAGCTGAGCTGGCACGAAGTCCATGTGTCGCTTTTTCACATCCCGCCAGACTATTTTTTGACAAAAAAAATCGGAGGGGTCACTTTTGACAATAACTTTGGGCCGGGGGCATATTTGTAAAAAAATCCACCATGGATGGATATAAAACGATGAGATGTGTTTGCCATATCGGCATTGCACACACACACACACACTTGCAGCTGCTTTGGCATAGCTATTGACCCTTCAGGCTTTCATGATGGGGTCTGTGCTACTGCCGTGCTAGTGGGCCGTGGGAAATTTATTCAGGCTACGCAGGCTGACCCTAACGAAAGATGCAAACCTTGTATGTTTTTATAAATGGAATATATTAATATAAAAGATATCAATTACATCGGGTATCTGCAACCTAAAGAACTAGTCAAAACAACATTAAGGATAAACACAACCGAAAAGAACAAAAAAGATAAAAAAACATAGCACCTGCCACACGATCAGGGGCTCATGACAGCGGGAATCAAACACCACAATTGACAACACCAAACTAAGAAAGAGGTTCTCCAATAGCAACATTTTCAGGAAAGAAACATTGTAGTGGCCGATCTAAACGAGTCAGATCATGGGTTTTCACCATAGAGAAAGTGTGATAAATCTCCACATAATGCTTTCAACAAGGAAGCGATAAGGAGTTTGTCATTGTCAAGTACGACCAATTAAGGTCAGACAAAAGTTTTCACCCGAAGATTGAGACTTGGTACTCAAAGAGAACTACCAAAAATGAAATCACCAAGTGTTGTCGTCTCCACTTGCCATGAACACAACGCAAAGCGCCAAACATTAGGCTCACAGTCGTCACTCACACAGTTTGACTTGTACCTTCCACGCAAGCCAAACTGCACTGTCATGCTGACCTATAAAGTATAGTCTTTCCTCATTCATTGACCAGGTACTCCCGCTTCCGCCATCACTTATCGGTCTTGACTCGTCATATGCCATTGAGATATTCCTTTGACCTTCATGTGCAAATCCTTGTATGTAGTTATATCTGCGGGAGTATCTCCCATGGCGCCTCTTAATGTGTGTAGCATCCTAAAATATTATCTGCTATGGGGCGCTTGGAGACGTGTCCGGCCTATGGGGCGCGGCTGCCTGAGCGGGACATCAAATCCACCGGAAAGGATCGTATTGTCTTTATTTTTTTTTAAAAATCACTCATTAGATCTTGCATAGAAGTAATTTATTGGACCCGATGAAAAACATGATTTTGAATAAACATGGGTGCGCCTAATGAGCCATATAGGAAAATATTTATTGTAATCACTAGTAAAACATTACACAGGCAAACCATCCATTAATTCACTCTATCCACTCACCGGATTTTCTGTGGTCATAGAAAAAATATTAGCCGTCACGGTCACGAAGATTGGTGGCAGGCAAAGAGTTTTCGAACATTTTTTTTGACTCTTTCGGACCGAGCTACGCCGGAGGACACATATGGGAAGGGTTATAGGGGCGCCTGTCACTCGCGCAAATTGCTTACTAGGGTATGCTCTAGTAGAGCAAGGCGTAAAACTTTATCCGGTGGTTCTCACATGCGATTGTCTGGGCGTGGATTAAGTAAACCATTGCAAGGTATATATTAGTCATAAGAAAGTAGAAAACATAATTAGGCACGAATAAATGCGAGGACTCAAACGCGTATAGTGTACTCCCTCCATCCCAAAGTATAAGGCTCTTAAATTTTGCTGGTCAACAACGTGCAATTTTGATCAAGATTTGTATTTATATATGTCCACAAAATTATTATAATGATATATGAAATGATAGAATTTTTCAAGACAAATCTAACGGTACCATTTATACGTTCTCAGTCCGTATAACGGATTATGAATTAGTGGTTAAAATCAAACATAAAAAACAACACAAAAATAACGCGTCTTATATTTTGGGACGAATGGAGTATATATTCTCATCTTGCACAGCCAGTCAATCAACTCTATAATGTTGGTCTTGCTCTATATAAAATGGCAATATGCAACCTTTTTTTCTTCTGTTTACCAAAAGCCCACTAAAAGACCCATTTGGTCCAACAGATACTGTTTGCATGTTTGATTTGATCTTGGAGCCTCTGGCAGAAGAACTAGCACTATGGTCATACGCGGATCAGCAACCATGGAGTTCCCTTTGCACTGATCGATCGTGTATCGAGCGGCGAGCGCAGAACACTGCGATAAAACGTCGCACACATGACTCATCTCATGTACTGCATCTGCATGTGATGTATTCGCCGACCCACCTGCTGACCTGCCTGCATCCACACATGATCTCACCTGGCTCTGTTCCGCTCTGTCCTGACCGAATCTCAGAAACGAAAATAAAAAATGGCAAGTTGGTTTGCAGCAATCTAAGATTGAAGATTCTGAAGGCTCGGTTAAAAAAATTCAGAGTTTTCGCCGCCGCTTTGCTTGCAGAATCATACAGCTACTGGTACTACAACAATCTATACAAAGTGGCCCGAGGTCAAAGGTGTCGGTGAGGCACATGGCGTTACGTAGGCACGGCTCTGCGTGCCTCCGTGGCGATGTGGCGGTGCTGGGCTCGCCCTACGACGGCGGCAGCCAGTGGCGCCGGGAGATGCAGAGCCACGTCGATGCGGCGACGGAGGCGAGAGTGAGGGGGCTCGGCGCCGAGGAGGACATAGAGGCGTGGCTCGAGCTCGGCGCGTATCGCCAGCCGTTGCCGCTGTCGCGGCTGCGGCCGAGGCTGGACACCGTGTTGTTGACGGCGAGGGGCAGCTCCGGCGATGTGTTCGTGCCGCCGACCGACGATTTGAGGCTGGAGCACATGATTTTTTGCAAGAGCAACATTAGTACGTATACGTCGAGTTGGACTTGGACGTGACAAGATGTGCTAACGCCGTCATGCAAGAACCACTTTACTGTACCACCAAGACAACATGCTACGACTTTCGTGGCCGGAAACGTACTACGCATGCATGCACGAATGATCACTGAACGAACCTGGCCATGGTGGTGCTGGCGGCGGGGCAGAAGACGAGGAGATAGGCGGCGGTGCCGGAGGCGCAGGTGAAGGTGGAGGTCGCATCATCGTAGGCGTAGCTGTAGGCACGCGGGCACGCGTTCTTGAAGAATATGGAGTAGGCCGACGGCTGGCACGCCGCGGGGCTCCCGAAGTCCCCGCTGCAGCAGTCCTCGGGCCGCCCGAACGCCTCGCACGCGCTCTTGCACGCGATGGCGCCGCCATCGGCGCCTTGCACCTTCAGGTCCGCCGGGCACGGCCCGTTCAGGTCCGCCATGCACCCCGTGGCTTCGCACCCCGCTCCACCAGGGACGGCGACCTGCGGGAGCACGGCCATGGGGATGTTGGAGCCGTCCACGAGGCTCACGTCGTAGAAGTCGTTGCCGCCGGAGCCGGCGAGGGTGAACTCCGCGAGGGAGCAGGGCGGGGCGGCGCCGCCGCCAGCGCACTCCACGGCGCCCGAGCCGCAGTCGCAGGTGCCGCAGGCGAACCGGCCGGCCGAGTCGTACCCGCAGAGCGTGCGGCCCCAGACGCGGCCCGACCACGCGGAGGGGGTCTCCACGGCGCGCGACTCCCCCGGCGCCAGCGCGAAGCCCGTGGTGTCCAGAGTTGGTGTGCCGGCGCTGGAGAGGAGCCCCGGCCACACTGTGTACGAGCAGGAGTTGGTCAGAGTGAACGTCGTGGACAATGCAGCTGGGAAGAGCGAGCCGAGGAGGAGGAGGATGAGGGAGACGGCGAGCAGCAGCGGGCGTGTCGCCATTGCAGCGTCAACCGGCGAGCTGCTTGATCAGGAGGTGAGAAAAGTGAGTGTGATTGCTTGGTTGATGGATTCAGGTAGAGCTCGCGGCGATGGGATGCGCGCAACCATGTGGCGGGGCTTATATGGAGCTCGGTGGAGCGTCGGAGACAGGGGTGGACTTGGACCTGGGGAAGCTCGTGATGGACGGTGGTGGCCGGCCGGTCAACACGTTGTTCTGCACTGTACTCCTCTGCATCGCCTCATCGGTTGTCCGTATCATGATCACTTGCAGTTTTTACTCTGTTAGCTTTACGTCTCTGCTGGTCTTTGCAGTAGCCTGAAGCGATCTACTACAGATCACGAGAGATGCGTGAGACGAATCTGCCTGGAGGAGATCGATCGCCATCGATGGGTGGGTGGGTGCAGGGGACATTCGTCATCGTTTCCGGGACGGACACACGGTGGTCGTCGTGGCTGAAGAATCTCACGCATCAGGCTGACTATCCGAGCTCGCTGCCGACATCCTGTACTACGGCGCAAGTATGCATCACGGATGCTCGGTTCAAAGCTTGATCTCACCTCTGCCATGGACAGAGTGAACCAGCTAGCCGTTCTGATTCTACCAACTACACATGCAAGCGCTAACCACTGCCTGACAAGATAAATATAGACAATTGTGCGATTCTAGCTCTGAACCCACTACCTGGAGCTGGGGTGACAACAATTTTTTTTTTGAATTTTGGGTGACAACAATTAATTTAGGGGGATCCTATATCCGGTGTATTGTTGCTACCCAAAGAGTGATTAGTGTTGAACCCATGCAAATACATGAAGATTTCCCCATTGAAAACTTTGGATATCAAGCATGAAGATGAGTAGATGACTTATGTGTGCATGCTTATTTTACCGAGTGAAATAAGCATACTTTCATCCTCAATTCAACCAAGGTTCATCTGTATTTCCTCGGTTGAAACAAGCCCTTGACATCACAAAGGGGATGAAGAATGCCTGGGGTACCACTCATTTCGAAACACAAGACGTCAGTACCAGTCTAAGCCATAGAACGAACAGAGAGTTCATATTTTCCAAACAGACAAAAAATGAGTTACTACCAAGAAAATATAGCCCTTTTCCGCACATATTATAATTCATCTACATAGCGCACTGTCGATCGAAATTGCTGATACATTAATTGGCCAATGTGACCAACAAAACAGACCAAAACATGAATGCCAACAAAGCAGTAAGGTGGTGTTTTATGCACTGTGGTGTCATGCATCTCCATGGACGGTGGCCACTACGGGAAAATGACTCTCCGCCGAGTGGTCAAAAGACTCGGCGAAGGCCTGAATCCAGCTCGGCGACGCCTTCACCGAGTATGGAACCCGGCGAAACAGACTCGGCAAAATTCGCCTCGGCGAAGAGGCTTCGCCGAGTGCTTTTTGTCGGGGGGACTCGGCGACGCCTTCGCCGAGTGTCTTTAGACCCCACTCGGCGAAGAAAAGGTGATCCCGCCCGTCCCTTGTCAGATGTGTGTCAGCCGAGTGTCAGGCTTTCGCCGAGTCCGGGGATACGACACTCGGCGAACACATGGCGCACAACAGCGCGACATGTGTCCACAAAGGGAGGGCTCGGTAAAGAGTTTCGCCGAGAGGGCGTCTTCGCCGAGTGCCCGCCTTTCTGTTCGCCGAGTCGCAGCGTCGCCGATGCCGCGTTCGCCAAGTCCGAGCTTCGCCGGGTGCGGCTTCGCCGAGTGCCGCGCGCTCACCACGTGCTCGGCAAAGGTGGACCAAATGGTCACCTGGGGAACATCTTCGCCGAGTGCCTTGCTCGGCAAAGCACCCATCTCCCTTTTGGCACCTGGAGCACCACTTCGCCGAGTGCCAGACTCGGCAAAGGCCTCTTCGCCGAGTGCCCCACTCGGCAAAGATGCCCAAACTGCCCAGATTTTTCCTGTTTTCATTGCATTCCCTGCACAGAAACAGTAATATAGTTCTATATGCACATCTAGCAGGCACAGAAACCACATAGAACACAACAAATGCACAAACACAAGTTTGGTAGCACATCACACACATCATTTTACAAAAGTTTGGTAGCACATCCAACAAAATAACAATATCCAAAGTTCACAAGAACAATATCCATAGTTTGGTTTGAAGAACTGAAACGAGAAAGGCTTCAAGAACGAAGGTGTCGTCGATGCAATCCGTCCTAGAGTCCTAAAAGTTGTGAGAAACATGAGTTTTAGTTAGCAAGTTCCAACACATGCATAAGTTAATAAAGAATAAGAATGAGAACTAACCTAGAGTCACTCGGGCCTGTTGGAGGTCGATGGTGCCGACGTTGGGCTTGCTCCTCCGTCTACACCATTCTCTATGTCTCCACCATTCCCTCCTTCACCATCCGCGGAGTGTGGGATCCAGCCGATCGATTGTCCTATGAAGATTTGCATTAGACGAATAAGCAAGAAAAGATGAATAGTTACTGAGCTAGTTTCAAGACAACTTACCAAGAGGAGGGGGGCTAGTGGAAGAAGAGGAGGAAGCGACGGATTCACGGGCAACCTCTGCATACCAAAGACGAGTTTAAGTTTGCAAAGTTCAAGCACATGGCTTAGTTGAAAGAAAAAGTTAATGCACTTACTGCCACTAGCGCCTGGAGGTATGTCTGCATTTGCACCACCTTCTCATCTGTTGCCTGCGCCCTCTGTTCTGTTGCCTGCGCCCTCATAGTAGCCTCCGCCGCGGCGGTCCTAGCTTTCTCAAATTCGGCCTACGGGATTGCAACCATGTAAGAAGCGGTCATCGCAATGGAAACATGTAGAATAGTGGAAAATAAGGTTCAAAAACGACATACATACCTCCAATCACTAGTATAGAACGACACATAGGATACCCCTCTATGGAAATGGCACGAGTTAGGCGACAGAAAATCGAACGTTTCACATGCAAAAACCCGCCCGCGAGGGCTATTCTCGCGCGACCCGCGACACATTGGAAACGGTTAAATATATTTAACCGTATCCAATAGTATTGGTTACGGTTAAAAGCGTTCGTCCATATGCAAACTAGGTTGGCCCATTAGGCCTTTTTAGACTGTGCTATATATAGTTCGCGAACCCTAGCCACAGTCCACGCGCAGCCGGCACCCTCCGTCCCCTTTTCTCTATCTCCCTCACCTTCTCTTCCCACAGCCGCACACAACTTATCCCCTTCCCCACCATCCTCTCATCTAGCTCGCACTGTCGGCCGCCTCCGGGGACGAGACGGCGCTCCATTAGGAGAGTGGTGGAGGATCCTTGGGCGAGAGATGGCCTGCTCCGCTGCTGCTCTTGTGCATGTGCGCCTGGCTCGGTTCTACCAGGTGAGGGATGCATCAAACAAGGGAGTTCTAGGCCACGGGCGGCCGGCAGGAACCCTAGCGGCTTGCGACATCCGTCTTGCAGGCAGATCGACCGTGACCGATAGCAGGAGCAAGGATGTGTGGAGGTGGCACATCCCTGGCAGCAAGGACGAATCACGAATGGTGGTGGGCAGGCAAGGTACTAGATATGTTCGTTTTTCCCTTAGGAATAACATATTGTGTAGATCCAGTCAAAACACCTAACGTGTAGATCTGGTGGGGTGCTGGTTTATGCCCAGCGCACCCTTTTCATTTTCTCCACATCTAGAACGTGCAATTGCTGGTCACTTACTCTGAATATACAGTTTTGGTCGATCTTTGCCTTTGGGTTGTTGTTTTTCTTACATTTTCCTGTACTTTTGCCTTCCTTTGTCCTTTCTCTTCTCAATATGTGTTTAACTTAGGTGTGCTTAATTTTTTTGTTCAGAGTAGGTGACCAGCATTTGTTTGCCTCAGCCCAGATCTGTCTCAGCTGATCCAGCTAATGCACAATCTCTTCTTCAATCTGATCTGGTTGGTGATATTTGTCTCTTGCGCATGTTTGGACTAGTTTGACATAGCTGAAAAAGTGTCTTATTCCTTCACAGAATTGCAGTATACAGTGAATCTGAATGCAGTTCGTTTTTATCTTATTTCTTTAACAGGTGCTCGCTAAAGAACAGCGCCGAACGACTTCAGTTCTATCAGAACCACAACAGGGTGGTATCCTGAGTTAGGTAGTTGCATTTTGTAATATTCTGCGGGAGGATACCACCTGTGTATTATGAATCATGTCTTGTATTTTTACCAATTTGTTTTGGCCAATAATATAGTTTAATATATATCTTGATCCGTATCCTGTGCAAGAGAGTAAATATAATATAAATTATGAATTGATTGCTACCGCTACCGGTCACCACCGGTGGCCGGTCTTTTTTTTTTAATATTTGGATTTCACATCGGAAACGGTTATTGTGCTCCGTTGCCTTTGTGTCGTTTCACATCAGTATCGGAAGCGGGGAAACGGACCGTTTCTCCGTTTCCGATGGGCTTTTTGGTCCGTTTCCGATGTGTCGTTCTGTACTAGTGAATGCAGCCAACCTTCCAAGTCCGACCCTTGGGCGGCGCTCGATCTCGGGCGCTGAGCTCGTACGGCGAGCACGCATCTCGGCAAGTGATCCACCAGCGCCCGAAGACTCGAAGCAAGCACCGCCAATATAAGGCCGGCCATTCAGCTTACCTTGTCCCGCGCACATAGCAACCATGGGGTCGAACGGAGCGGTCAAAGGATCGGAAGTCTCACCGTGGATCTCCCTGAACTTGGAGCAGTAGTTAACCTTCTGATTCCCCGCGGTGGTGCTGATCCACTGGTCTTCCAAGGGTTTATTCAGTTCCGGTACCTTTGGCCTCCGGGTCTCAATGAATGCTTGCATCTTAGTCAATTTCCGGCCTTCCTTTTTCTCCTACAATTAAATGACATCAAAAGGAAACATACAATTAAGGTCAGGTGGAAATATAAAAAGAATAGCACATAAATAAAAACTTGTATGGAAAGAACAAATATAATTTCTTACCTTGTGTGCAATAACGCCGTCGAGTGAGAGGGGGCCTTGACGGTGGGTTCCGCCTACCAGCTTCCGCCGATCTGATGCCTCCTCGTGGTGCCTCCGGAACGCATCCGACACCCACTTGTCTACAATCTTCTTGTAGCAAGGCTTCTAGGCGGCTAGCCACTGAGGAATCACCTATTTAACACAAGAAAGATCCATATGAGTAGAATTTTATATCAGTCATGTGGAGAATAATAGGAAAAATATATGTGGCTACCTTCATGTACTGGGCTTTCGACAAGTGTACGGGCCTGGCTTCCTTTTTGCTGACCACTCTATGCATCTGCTCTGCATAGCACTGGACAACACAGCCAACACGTGCTCGTAAAGCTGGTCCGGGATGAGCTTCTTCGCCATTTTAATCAACACCTGCTTCGCCGCCTCCTCTTTACCTTCACCTTCGACAAGTGTGAAGTAATCCTAGAATCATTGAGCATTAGGACAAAGGAATTAACACGATGAAGTTCAAACTCTTGGTATTAAGTAGTAAAGTTCTAAAAATTTCTTACCCAGAACTCAGTGACGAGCCGATTGCCAAGGTGGTCGAAGGTGGAGTCCGGAACCATCGTGAAGTGGGCCCAAGAACAAGCAGGCACCCTTTGACCAGTGGCGATTCCATCCTTCTTGAGGTCGATCAAGCCAGGGTAAAGCTGCTTGATAAGAAGGCCAAGGACGCACGTCCCCGCTGCTCTCCAAATACACGAGTATGTGTAGCTTGTGTTCGTTTCCACGTCCTACTCCTATCCAAGACAGAATTTCGGCAGCACCTCCCCGCTGCTCTCCAAAACACGTCTCGACAAATGTCGAGAGGATGTGTATCCGAAGAACAACAGGGAGGCGCCACTGATACGTTCAAAACGTATCTATAATTTTTGATTGTTTCATGCCATTTTTATGCTTTTAGCACTTTTTTATATTAAGTTTATTATTTATTTGGACTAACCTACTAATAGTTGCAAAAGTGCACAATGTTCTTGTTTTACTCTTTTATGTGTAGAAATTATGAAGAATACAAGAGGAAACCTTGTTGGAGTCGAATTGGGACTTTCCTGAAATCTGTCTGAGAACTTTTTACGAAGATTGCCAGTTTGACCCTTGAAGATGACGTTATATGGAGACCTGCCTGTTACGAAAGTTGACACAATTTTCCATACGAAGATTTTAATCCCGAGATCAGCCCAATCGGAGTTCGGACGCGGCTTGTAGGCCTGTTTTGGTGGAACCCTAAAAGGGGTGACGGAAATCCAAGAAGATATATAAAGGGAGGAAACCTAATTTGTGAAGGACTCCACCACCACGAATTTCAGCCACCAAAAGCCACGTTTTTGCCTCCCCCATGGATCCCATCTCCATGGGGGAGGGCTCCCAGGAAGCCATGAAGGAGGGAGGCTAAGGGGCGGCGCTCCCCAAGCTTGCCGGCGGCGGGGAAAGGAGTTCCCCGCACCGCCGGTGCCGCCGCCGCCCTCGTCGCCGCGCTGTCTCTCTCCGCCGTCTTCACCGCCATCTCCAACACCATCTCCTCCTTGTATTCAGTGGTTCATCCTCCCACAAACCTCTGTACCGTCCTATGTAAACATTGTGTTTGATGCTATAATATTTATCCTATGATTTACATCATGTTTCCGTAGTTTATTTGTCTTTTGATTGCTTAATTGAATGCATGAGGTTCATTAGAGTTGTATGTCTATATGGTGCTGTCCTTTGGTGTCCATTATATTTGTGCACGCATGGATCAAACACCCTAGGGTTGGTAGTATTTGTAACGAAGCGGGGGAAGTTCTGCCGGAGTGACAGAAACCTGAGAACGCGAACCGATTAGTTGCACGTATGGGAGTAAGAGGACCTTGAACTTAAGGCTATGGTTGGGGAAACCTTAATGCATTGTTAGTATTTGCGGATGCTTTCTAACAATCCAATCATATAGTACTTGTAATCCAAGTAGTGGAGTGCATGTATATTTAGCCTCTCCCACATAGAAAACTGCATCGAAGACAATGAACCAAGTACCTTCACTAATTAATCTTGGACAAAGCCACCACAATTACCACCACTTTTCCACACTCATGGTACTGTTAGTATATGGTTACTTAGTGTATTTTATTGCTGCAGCACTAACATTTACTTTCTTGTATTTATTATCTTGCAAAACTACCTCTCATACCCGTATTTCTACAGTAGTTTTAGTTCCTAGATAATGCAAACGTTTAGTGTGCATAGAGTTGTATCAGTGGTTGATAGAACTTGAGAGAATACTTATCCTACCTTTAGCTCCTCGTTGGGTTCGACACTCTTACTTATCGAAAAGGCTACACGCGATCCCCTATACTTGTGGGTTATCAGCCACCGAAATTCTGTATCAGATAGGAGTAGAACACGGAAACGAACACAAACTACACATACTCGAGCTGTCAAAAAACGTGGACAATTTGAAACGGCCACGGTTATAAAAATATAGTTGTTTGTATATAAATGTATACCCTGGACAAGGTGCATACAAAAATATATATAAATAGCTCTTTGTATATAATGAATACCCTTGACAAGGCGTACACATAAATATACAAAGAGTTTCATCTGTATTAACCATAACCCTTCCGAACGGGAGACGCCTAGGGTTACGTGACTAGTTTGGTGAGCTACAAAATAATGAAACCTAGCAAGAGAGGCGGAAGTTCATTACCCTCGAAGCGTGATCGAGGAAAATATATGGGCAGCTAGCTCCTGGCCGACCCCTGCCCTACAACGACGCTCCTGTCGTCAACCTCGCTGCATACCCTGCACACATTATCACAAATACAATTAATAACTAAGAACTAGTAAACTAACAAAATCCTAACCCTAACAAGCAACTAACCTAACTAATTAACAACTAATCCTAAAACCGAACCAACTACTAAACTATCAAACAACTAACCAAAATCTAATAAACAGAGTGTAGCAGTACCAAAAAAGTAAATATTTTTGGAGGAAATGCTCACCTTGCCGTCGGATGAGGAAATCGTGGTGGGGGGGGGGGGGGGCAAGGAGATTGGCAGGGGCGGCGACGGCGGCTCCGGGGTCTAGGAGGAGCAGTGGCAGGGGCGGCGACGGGTGGAGGATAACCTCTGGCAGGGGCGGCTCGGGGTGGAGGAGGCGACAGCGGGGCACGACAGCGGTGCACGGAAGCGGTGGAGGCCGGCCGTAGCTAGCTCGTGCCTCCCACAATAGCTCCGGCCGATGCAGCAGCAGGTCGATGGGGGCTGCGGTGGGGCTAGGGTTTGGGCGGCAGAGATGGGGGCTGCGGGGCGGCGGGACAGCGACGTGGAGGGGAGCGGCAGCGGCGGAGATGTGGATGGCGACGGCGGCGGGACAGCGGCGTGGAGGGGAGCGGCGGCGCGGATGGGTTCGAGGAAGAGGAGATAGCGCGGGCACAGTGCGAGGGTGTGTGGAATTTGGTCGATTCGGGGCGAAATTTTTCCTAAGTCCCCGCCGAATCTTTGCCGAGTAATCTTCTTCGCCGAGTGTCCCTCTCGGCGAAGCGTCAGTACAATAAAAAATAAACTAGTAATTACTTATTTGTATTAATTATGTTTATTAAGGGTATTTCCACCACATCTAAATTCCAAAAATATAATATGGCATCACCTTGTTTTTGGTGTGATTCCGACACTCCGCGGCCCCCGGTTCCGTCGAAACCCCCCACAGTTGACCGAAAGTCAACCGTGTCGTCTACCCCTTCCACGGGCGTCGAAAGGGGGTAGCTAAAAGGACTTTTCTCCTTGGTTGTGTTTGGTTAGGTCATATGAACATTTGGAACCCAGTTTGGCCCCATGTTTCCACCCGTTGCACCTGAAATGGGAGTTTACATCTAGAAGAGCATAACATTCGTGCGGGATAAGTGTGCTTTGTGAAGCCGGTCACACCTCGGAGTATCATGTTGGCTCTTGAATCCTCCCACCACACTCTAACACATATTATATGGCACCATCTAGTTTTTGGTGTGGTTCCGACACCCCGGGGCCCCCGCTTCGGTCGAACCCCCCCAGATTTGACCAGAAGTCAACCGTGTCGTCTACCCCTTCCACGGGCGTCGAAAGGGGGTAGCTCCAAGGGCTTTTATACTTGGTTGTGTTAGGGTGGGCCATGTGAACATAAAGAACCCAACTTGGGCACATGTTATCACATGATTCCATCCGTTGCAACCGAAATGGGAGTTTCCACCTAGAAGAGCATAACCTTCGAGGGGGATAAGTGTGGTTTGTGAAGCCGGTCACACCTCGGAGTATCATGTTGGCTCTTGAATCCTCCCACCACACTCTAACACATATTATATGGCACCACCTAGTTTTTGGTGTCGTTCTGACGCTTCGCGGCCCCCGGTTCCGTCGAAACACCCCCACAGTTGACCGGAAGGCAACCGTGTCGTCTACCCCTTCCACGGGCGTCGAAAGGGGGTAGCTACAAGGACTTTTCTCCTTGGTTGTGTTTGGTTAGGTCATATGAACATTTGGAACCCAGTTTGGCCCCATGTTTTCACATGGTTCCACCCGTTGCACCCGAAATGGGAGTTTACACCTAGAAGAAATGGGTTATATCACATGTGAGTTTTCTTTTTTCTTTTCTGTTAATTAATTGCATGACGGACGGTGAAACACACGTGGTAGGTGGTTGTCGGTGGAGTGGATAAGAACACATGCTATGTGCTGACAAGAATAAATTGAATTATAAAACTGAAAGTGCATGTGTTGCCCCATGTATGTTTTTGGTAATTAATGACAATCCTTATGGACTAATGTTGCATTGAGATATTCTTGTAGATCTTGTCCATAGGAAAAGATTGGATTTCATGTGTTGTACTCTAGAAGATTACATGATGACCAAGGTTCTATCCAAGGGTTTATATGAAGAATGGTCTTGTGAAGAGTTGAGCTTATTGCAAGCATGGCTTGGAAAAGAAGATTGAGTGAACTTTCATGTTATCTCCAAGCCATCATATACATCAAGAGAAGAAGATGAAGTACAAGTCCAATATGATCCATCTCGGAAGATATCATTTGATTGAAGCTTGCAATCAAGACATGAAGATGGAGCTTAGCGAGGCTCTCCCATAATGGAGTATGGGGGAGCATTTGGAGATGTCTTCTCCAAGCAAAGCGCAATCAAGAAAGGTGGTCCACTTGAAGAGATCAAGATCGTCATCATCTAGCTCAAGTGGAATGCGCAAGGCAAAGGTATTACCTTGATAGGTTTTCTATTTTACCTGTCTCATGGGAGACCGGGTTATAGGATAGACGGCGTACTATCAAGAGGGGCTCTCAAGTGAGTAACTTGATCGCATCTTTGTGGAGAGCTCAAACCTTTGCATACTTGGCATATAATCTTTCTTGGTTCTTCTCCTTGTTTGTTTTTTGTGCTTGTTGTGATCCTCATGACAAGCCCAAGTTCTTCGAAAATGGATTTTGTTTGGAAAACTTGTTCGTTCTCGGCGTTGGAAGTATTACCGGTCCACCTTCGAGATTGGGTCCACACCTTCCCATGTGTGGTATCCCCTCTTTATTTGTGACCCTTAATATTTCCCATGTGTAGGAAAGCTCTTGTCGTTACCTTTCCAATGAAATTGGATTCACCTATTTTGGAGTTCGAACGAGAAAGTTATTGCATTTCAGGATTTACCGGTTGTTCTTATTTAGAGAAGGTTTACCTTTCTACATTTGGTTTTATCCTCACATGATGGACTATGATGTTTCACTGCATAATCTTGAAGGGCTCTTCGTTGCGATTCGAACGAGCTCAAGAACATCGAAAACTGAGTCCGGATGATCAAGATATGTTCGTTTTCGTATTGGGCGTTTTTGCAGTTTTTGTTGGCCGGCCCCAGGCCGGCGGGCTCTGTTGGGTGCCTAGCCTCCGGCCCACCCCAGGCCGGCTGGCTCTGTGAGCCGCCCAACCTCCCGCCCGACCCAGGCCGGCTGCTAGGCCGGCTGGCACAGCGAGTCCAACGGCTCTGCCCAACGGCCACTTTTTAGAGGACCTATTTAAGGGGTTTCTTCCCCAAAGGTCATAAGAGAACTTGAGCACGTTTTTCCTCTCTCCTCCATTGTTGAAAGCTCATTTCATTGATTACTCCCAATCCCTCCACCCAAACTCGTTGATCTTTGGAGCATTGAAGGAGGAGACCTAGATCTACATTTCCACCGATCCATTTCTCCTCTAAGTGCGTGAACCCTTTCGATCTAGTTCTTGAAGTTCCATTTGTTGTGTTCTTCGTTGTTCTTCCTCTCTTCTCCCCCCCATAAGCATTAGTTGCTTGTGGTGAGATTTGAGAGTGAACGATTTGAGCACTTGTGCTCCTGCCATTGCTTTGTTGCATCGGTTTGTGCTCTCCACGAGGATTCGTAGAAGTTGAAAGCTTGTGAACTTGTTACTCTTGGGTCTTTGGACTCTAGACGCCCGTGTGGTGGTTGAGACCCTTGGTGGTCACTTGTAGCCATTCGGGAGCCCCCAATCCCATTGTGGGTTGTGCCCCGGATTGTTGTTGAAAGGCTCTGGATTCCGCCTCGAAGAAATTCAATAGTGGAAGGTGAACCAAACCTTTGTGGTGCGGTTCATCGGAGAAGAAGGTGAAACCTTTGTGGTTGTTGAACCATTGTGTTGGTTCACACCTCTCCAACGAGATGTACTCCCCTAAAAAGGAGGAACTCGGAAATACATCCTCGTCTCCGCATGTCTCGGTTATTTCTTTACCCGAGCTCTTTATTTATGCACTTTACATTGTGATAGCCTTCGTGCTTGAAGGTTTCTATATTGCTATCACCTTGTTGCTTGTCTTGCTTAGCATAAGTTGTTGGTGCACATAGGTGAGCCTTGTTTACTTAGGTTGTTGGCTTGTTATTTTAAACACCTAGTTTTATTCCGTAATTAGCAAGCCTAAACCGGAAAAGTTTTAATCGCCTATTCACACCCCCCCTCTAGGCGACATCCTTGTCCTTTCAAAAACACACATATATATTTAATCTCAAAGACATATTTTATTTAACATGAACAAATAACACTAGTACATTTTGGCAAACGAACATAATTGACTAACAAACAAAGAAACAAATTACAACAGTCACGAACAACAAAAATAATTAACACCTACGGTCTTCTCATCAGTTATTTTCTCCTCCGGCCGATCCCATGCCAGATGGCCCTCGAAGCAGTGGCCTCCTGTCCTGAAGAACGGACCCGGGTCGACTACCTGCTCCACATGGATTCGGATAGTATGAACCAGTGATTGCTTCGTCGTGGTTGAGTAGGGGTCGTCAAACTCAGACGGTGGAAGCTCAGGCTCTGGCACCTCCACATCGTAGACAGTAGGAACTTCTAATGGGTTCTTCATCCACGCCATCACACTCAGGTACCAGCTGTCCTCCGGCTTGAGCATTTCCACAAGCTACCCACCTAGCCTATTGATGAACTGGTTCACGGCTTGGGGCTACCACACCTCCCGTGGGAACCTCTCAAACCTCAGCTTCGTTAGGTACGGCAGCTCCGATGTCCGCCCTCCGTGCCCACAATGCCAGCGGCTCATCGCGAGCGTCTCGCCATTGACGACGAGGCCGGGGGAGGCATGGAGGACACGAGTGCAGTCCTCGCTCAAGCGGAAGCGCACGAAGAAGTCGAATGGCGGCGCGCAAACCTCCATCTTGACGTTGCGGCGGTTCACATCGCACTGCACCACCACCGCCCCCACGACCGTCTCCGGCGACACCGGTGGCCGGCTACCTCCCATCGTCGCCATGAGTGCGCGCCCGCTCCACTTCTCCTCCAGCTTGACCATGCCGGGAGTGCGAGACAACACGCAGTGCCCGCGCTCGGGGTGTTCCGACTCACCAAAACTCCACATCGATCTCCTCCAGAGATTCACGCTGAAACAAAACACCCGGTTTCCCCTCGCTACAGCCCTACAGTGATTCACGCTTGAATGCCTTGCATTCACTGTAGGACGTAGCTAGGGAGACCGAATGTTTTGTGTTTGAGCATGAGTGAGTAACCTGTCTGAGAAGTGGCCTATTTATAGACGTCGTTAGAGCTGAAAACTGGCGCCAAAACGAGACGTAAAAGTGGTGAAAAGAGCGGGAAAAACGCAATATTTGCTGAGAGGGACACTCGGCGAAATGGACCACACGGCGAAGGTTTGGCGCGAAACTAAATTATTTTTCCCGCCCACCATATTTGCCGAGAGAAAATCTCGGCGAAGACGAAAACCGGCGAAGAAATGGCGCGAGGCGAAATTTTGTTTCCCGCCCTAAACTTTGCCGAGTGCTGGCCACCGACAGACCTGGCAAAGGGGGCCTAATTCGCGCGGCAAACCCAAATAGTTCCACGCGCTTTCTTTGCCAAGAGGGGCACTCGGCAAAGAAAAGTGCCATTAAATTTTTTTTTTACGTGACATCTTCGCCGAGAGGGACACTCGGCGAAGGGCAGCTCCGTCACGGTGCCCATGGGTCCCACTGTCTGGTGCCACGTGGCCGTCCTTTTCGCCGTGACCTCAGCTTTGCCGAGTGTCTTTTTTGGTCGTTGCCGAGAAAATGGTTCTTCGCCGAGTGCTGGTCTCATGTTTTCTCGGCGAAGTGCGTGCTTGCCGAGTGGTCATCACTTCGCCGAGTGTGGTTTGTCCTGCGTCGGCGTAGGCCTCTTTGCCGAGTTGCCCCCGCGTTTTAGCACTCAGCGACGCGGAGACCACTCGGCGGAGAGTCATTTTCCCGTAATGTGGTATGCCTCACGCACAGAAATAGAAATCGTAATATAGGGAAAAAAATCACCCCAATATGGTCATCGTAAGAACGTTGAGATTGGCGACGATGGGTCAGTCGGCCGAATACTTCTTTGACAGGATGTCAAAGTATTCCCTTTACTGCAACAGAGATACAGGAAGAGATGTAAAACTGGTGATAGGATTGTGTGGGTGAACCAAAGTGAAGCTTCCCATGCATCATGAGATCAGCCTGAATGTTTGCATTTTTGCTGTACCTCTTCTGATACTGATGGTTTCACTTTCGATAGAGCATGCTCAAATTGCGCTAGTTCAATCTCAAACGACGAAATCATCCCATTCTCCAAGAATGAGATTCTCTCTTCCAAAGCTGCCATGGCTGGTCAAAAATGGATTTTCTACAACTCATATGCATGTTCCCAAATCACATGCTTCATCCTTGTTTCAAAACAAATCACATATGCTTCATCATATTCAAACAGATGGACGATTCTATTGGTCATGATATTTGGCTGAATCAGAATTAAAAAAATGCATCGCCCAAACATAAGCGAAGCATCAATGCATCTTCCAACAAACTCAAACAGGACAACTCCTCGAGGAAAAATCACAAAACTTACCATTGAAGCTAGGTCGGCACCGGTGAGATTATTGCACACCTCTCGACGGGCAAGTGTGTCTAAATCAACGTCTTTGGAGAAAGGTTTATTTCTAGCAATTGCTTTTAATATCGCAGCTCACTCATCAGCACCGGGTAGAGGAACAAATGTTGCTTCCCAAATCTACCAGGCTTTAGAACAACCTCATCTATAGCATCAATCCTGCACCAGAAAGGAACCTGTGTTACCAACCTTCCACTGAGGTAGAACTTAGAAGTAGTACGGAGGAGCAACCGCTAACTGACGATACCTGTTTGTCGCTCCAGTAACATAAACACCATGACGCTGATCAGCAACATGAGTTCAACAAGTAACTGCAGATAAACAATTTGAATAACGCAGAAAAAATAACCAAGTGTTAGAATTTTGCACTAGTAGGAAAAGGGCTACCGCTGGCGGGCAGAAAAGGGCTACCGCTGGCGGGCAGAAAACGGCTACCGCTGGCGGGCAGGCGCCCGCCAGCGATCATCACGCCAATGGTAATAATTACCGCTGGCGGGCAGGCCGTCCGCCAGCGGTAAGGCAAGTTTCCGCTGGTGTGCATTTAGAGTTGCACGCCAGTCGTACTAGTGCGCCAGTGGTAGTAGTTATGTGTCCGCCAGTGGTAAATATAGACGAGTTAAAAAAAATGCTGGTGACGTGCATTCTATCATGCACGTCCACTAGTATTGATTGGGGATTAAAAATAATATAAACAGACAATGCATTTGGCCAAACATAGATTATATCTATTATCCTGGAAGGCTGGAATACATCAATATTTTCTTTGACATATGCCAAAATCTCATGTACAAAGAAAAATAGTAAAATTGCCTAGGCCTTGTCGATGTCGTCATCGTCATCGGCGGCAAAGAAGCCCGTGTCAATATTGTGTCGCCGCCACAACACCTTGTCGATGTCGTCGTCGCCGCCACAGTCCCGTGTCGATGTCTTCGTCGTCGCGACAACCCCTTGTCGATGTCATTGTCGCTGCCACAGTGATGCGCCATCATCTGCGTCATCTTTCTCTGGATCTTTAAGTGCAGCTCCATCTTCTTCCTTCTCAGCCTTCGGATAAGCATAAGTACTCCTGCACAAGATAACCATCCAGTTTGTAAAGAGAGCTTGATGAATTCAAACTATAGTGTAAACTACAGTAAGAATTGAAACTGGATATTAACTGGAACACAACAAACTGTAGTGTAAACTGGAGGCCGAGTTAACTGAAGTGAGTAACCACGGTGTGCATATCAATCACTGGTCATATGGTATCATGTGGAGTAAATATTTAACCGTCAATCCAGACAAGATCATGACAAGATAACGAGAAACCAAATCAATCCGAGTGAGCCCTATGTAAACATGATTGTGCACATCATAGATGAAGCAATGTGCAACGTTACTCCATGGTATTTTTTTGGTTTCAATAGTTTGTGTGAAATAAAAATGCAGTTCCAAGAAGCCAACACAGTACGGTTTATAGGATCATAAAGAAGAGAAAGTGTGAACAATGTGCAAGAGCAGGCTACTACTAAGTTTTACCCATCCAGATTCTAAAATAGACAGTCTCGCTTATACATATGCAGAAAGATGTGCATGTTCGTGTAATGGCCTAACTACAAGCAAAGCATCATCATGTGCTGTAGGAGGCAAGGTACAAGTGTATATGACGACCTAATTATAAGCAAAGCATCACGTGGAGCAAAATGGCTGCCAGCCAAGTAACATCAACAGTTGGGAGAAACAAAAGCCTCTTCCTCTCAGTGTGATTGATGGAAGGTAAATTACACTACAAGGGGAAAACCAGTTTGTTGTTGTACAACACGTGACCAGAGGTACTATAACAGAGATCATGTCACTAACCAGTGGCATGGCTGTCGTATGAGAGAGCACATAGAGACATAATAGGAAGCCAAGGACTCACGTAAACAACGGAGACGGAGAACAAGGTACCCCTGCCACGGTTAGTGTAGTGAAGAATTCGATAGCATTGCCATCATGGGCATGCTTGGGGCCTTGCTGCATACAGAAACATCAAGACCATTAGATATATGTTGAGTGCAGCAGCGTTCTAAGGTGTCACAACAACTAATCTGAATATATCTAGTATGCATTCTAGCATGGTAAAGACTGCACCAGATGAGATCCTTAGCGTGCCATCACATAATTCGAATCACACTACAAATGTGTTATCATTTATTGTAAACGAATCAGTAGGGCAATAATTAAGCCCAAGGATTTAATTAACATTACAGTGAGCTTTAGAGATTAATATTAGCAATGGCATGGTAGATTAACAGGATAGATATGGGGAGTAAATTGGCAGTGCAAGTTCACTCGACCAAAATAAACTAGCAAAGACGATGGTGGCAGTTAGCAAATAAATGGAGCCATTTGTAATACTGTACTACATAGCCAGATTGTAGTACCATCGCATTTGTAGGACTTGGAAGGCATTGGGTCAATGGCCGGATCACAACGCAGCACCACGGAGACCTTGCATCCAGCAGACCTTTGTTGGGGTTCGTTGGCATGTGCATCACGGATGGTGGCAGCAGCAGCAGGAGTAGGTATCATCATCTCAACGAGCCAAGAGACATGTTCTTGTTGCTCCATGAAAAACACAAGGAACTTAGGTGAGCAAATGCACATCACAAGAAGCTCGTTTCTTGAGCAGAGCATATAAGGGAAAGAAGGAACCTTTAGGTCGAGGTGGTCGTGGATGCTCCGGACTGGTTGGTGATGGAGTCGCTAGGGCTTAGCGGCGCCGGCGAAGGCCACGACCAAGACGAACCGAGGACGCCGAGCAGCTTGGTGAAAGGACAATGATGTCGCCTAGAGTGTGGGTGAATAGGCGATTAAAACTTTTCCGGTTTAGTCTTGATAATTGCAGAATAAAACTAGATGTTTAAATTAACAAGCGAACAACCTAAATAAACTAGGCTCACCTATGTGCACCAACAACTTATTACAACTTTGTTTTCAGGCACGTCATGCTACTACTCCCTCTGTCCGTTTTTAGCCTGCGTTTTGGGTGAATCACGCATACCAAGGTGCGGCTTGGAGGGGCTAATTTATGTAATAGATGGACTGAAACACCCCTGCTATAGTCCCTCGTCAAACTACCTCGGGCCAGATAATCCATGCATGCACTGGGTGCTGATCGCTAGTCGCCTCGCGTGCTACGCTAATCAATGCCATATGCTCAGCTAGGTAGCTCTCGCTGCTCTGCAATCACGCGCGCATCTCTCATCCCTCCCGCTGTCTTTTCGCATGCAGAACGATGTGGGGGTAAAATTGGTAACCCGCGCCAGAACGCAGGGTAATTCGGAAATTCCGTGAAAAACTAGAACGCAGGCTAAAGGCGGACAGAGGGAGTACTATACAAAACATGCATGTTACACCCTGTTGGGTCCTAGATGAAAACACGCACGAGTGCACCGTGCCAGCCACGCCGTGTGACAACGCCATGAAGGCGGCACGGCGAAGCGCGCATGTCTGTCTAGCCGCATGCTTGTCATTCATCATGACCAAGTTAGCTGATGTACTTTACTTACATTTTTCTGTCAATTATTTATATGGCACAGTCCATTACACCTAAATTAACATGATCTGAAACATGCAAATTTGGGCAAACACTGTTGTAATCATGTAGACTAGATTTTTCCTTCTTTTTTGTACAAGTTCTTTATCCAGCAAATTAGAGTCCATTACACTCGTGTTCAGATGGTCTGGAACATGTAATTTTGGGCAAACAATGTTGTAAGTTTGATCTTGTAATATTGTGCAACATTTTTTCCCGTCTCTTTTCACTTTCTTTATTTATTGCTAATTGTAGGTAGCAAATTGAACAGATGACATTATAGGCCCGCTTATAAAGCTAGTTAATGATTTAATCTAACAAAATCCTCAATGCCATTTTTTATCTTGTGACGAAAAATGACTCACGACGAATTTAAAATCAGTCGATTGACAAATAGACACACTAAGGTAGAAGTGGTCAAAATTAGTCAACTTAGGAGGAGGTATGTCGAACTGTCTTCGTAGTTTTGAGGTGTAATGTTGAACCAATCCAAATCCAGTTGTAATTTGATCCTTAGCGCAAGTTTAGAGGTACTAAAGTGAACTTCTCTCAAGAAAAATCAAGTGTGCTAAATATTACATTTTTTTAAGGAGGATAACCCCTCTGCTCTCTGCAGCGGTTGATACACAACCCCATGTTATTAATTATTCAGCAACACCAAGCAAATTCAGGCATCAATGTCAAACAATCGGGTTATAAGGAACTAAAGAAAAACTAGAGGCCATCTCAAATGAACCTCTATCAAAAAGGCTCATGGAAAATCTCTTCTCTAGTAAACCACCGGTTTTCCCTCCTCAGTAGAGGGGACGCGCTGCATCAGCGATCCCTATTGAGCCCCTGGAACAACAAGGAGGAGATAAGGCTCTTGGAGCATGCAAAGAATCTATTTGAAGACATTCTCTAAGTGTAGGGCAATAACAAGATGAATGAGGAATCGTCGTCGTTCTCTAACTCGTTGTCTTTGGTCCTAACGCCCTAGCTGCACTTAACTGTTCCCACATGCCTCCTAGTCCGAGCAACATTTCATGTATCCAACTACTTCTCGTAATTGGGACTCCACTTTTTCATCTTGAATCGTCTCGTCTATGGGTGCAACTATTTGGACAGGAGCTACGACAAGCAGGATGTATATATGATAAGTAGACTACAAGCATGTGGGGTGAATATATCGAGCCGAAGTGCGATGCAATATTCTTAAACAAGGCAAGGTTGGTGGTTGCCTTAGCTGTGTCTACCCACCACGTATCATGACCATATATTTTCCTCATCATGAAAGAAGTAACTCTGCACCTCACCATCCATGTGAGGTCGAACGAGAAGAGATTTATTTTGAATGACACGCGCCCTCACCCGACAAGTGGGTGGAACCAAAGGAGAGGATGCAAATGGATTTGGTTCTATTTGAGTGGAGAGGGTAGCTGGATTTGGTTGAAAATTCGCACAATTTGGTAAAATTGCACCATATTTACAAAATGTGTACCTCTTAATGGCATTAGGTAGTGCTTGGACCGGATTTGTTCAGAAGAGTGCCACACAACCAAAGTCGAGCGAGATCAAGTAGGCTCATGGAATCTGGTTTTGGATACAGGTTGAATGAAGGTCTTTGATTAAATTTACTTTGTCTTAACCTTAATTACGAATAGACATTTAGGAGTTGTGCAAAAATATTCCAAGAAAGCATAAAAGCATTACTACAAAATTGTAACCGGATCAATCAAGGTTGGCATAAACACCCTACGTTTTTAAATGTAAGATGTTTTAGTTGTTACACATCTTGTCTAGATGCATACTAAATTGAGTAAATAATTAAATATACACACTAAAATATGTCTAGATACATTTGTATACATGTGAATGTGGACAAAAGCTAAAACATCTTTTTTTTTAAACGGAGGGAGAGTATATCCTACTAAAGACCGATCTGAACCTCCACATTGTTGTTTTGATTCTCGGTAGACAAATGAAGGTAATCCAGTCGTATTAAATTCATTCACAATGCAAAAATAGATATTACTCCGTAAACTATAAGTAGGAGGCATCCCACATACTAGTTGCAAAAACATAATTGTACCTAATAGAATCTTCCAGATTGTGTGAAGGAGGACCTTCCTGATTTTTTGGTAGAAGATAAGGGCATGTACAATGGTTTTATCTTAGTAATGCCACGTAGGATGATTTGCTGAGTTGGAGGAGGGAGAAACAAAAAAAGACGTTTACCTTCTCTTAGCTAAGAGATGATCTTTAGCAACAATTGTCTCACCACATTTTTAAGATATCTCGTTAATAGAGATAAGACTGCAAAATAACCCATTGTACAACATGTTTCATCGTCTATGCCACATGGCAATAAAAGTAAACTCAAATGTCGGTGTTTTATCGTCATATCTATATTACGTGGTGGATTTGATATAACACCAGGTGCACGCTGGCCCATCCGTTTGTTTGGCTTGCACGGCTCACTTCCATCATGAGACGAAGAAAAAAGGAGGGAAACATGGCTAGTGGATCGAAATGGAGAATGAACAAGAGACTTGGATTGCAGTTTTAGCCCATTTGTGAGGTACTTTGCTGGAAAATGAGGAATTTTCGCTCAATAAAGGGACAAAATAATGGAGAACCACCACATTTTTGGGGCGGTGGTGTCAGCTAACTATCACTTTTTAAAGAAAATGACAGAGAGAGCACCGCACTTTGGGGCTCAGCTGCGACGTGAAGCACTGATTTTCAAATTTAAACTGTTAAGCGATTTTCTGACAAGTGGATCCTGCTTTTAGGCCGACATGGTACGGTTGGAGCTAACATATGTTGGACACAAGATTTTTTTTTCGCCCCCTCTTGCATTGACTGGCCGGCTGGAATCTAAAAAAAATCCGGTCGGAGGCATGAATGTGCATCCGTGAATCGCATATTCCTATAAACATGAAATATGCTAATGAAGGCATGTACCTGGGACATTCATTAGCTATCTTATATTAATCTCTGTTACAATTGAAACATGTACCTGGGACACAATTAGAAGTGTAGTTGCATGCAGCTCAAGCATGAAAAACTTGAAACGTGTTGCAGTCATCGGCCGGACAGTGTGGCATAATTTGTAGAAACAATCAAGCAAACCATGAGGTTATATGAAAGAAAAAAGTAAGGCTCTTGGATTTGGAAAAAAAAATTCTTTAATAGATTAGAGAAAATGTGACATACATGATACAACATTGGACCAAAGAGAGAGTACACGATGGCAATCTCCCCAAACTATGCGACCACAAAGCAACCCAAGGTACGTTCTTGGTGGCATCCGAGGTGGTGATAGATGGTGTTACCGACCCGGAGACGCTAGAAGCATTTGCATGCGGAGGGGCTGGCTACTACTACTGATTTGATGCTAAAGAGCTTCAGGATAGCTTCTGATGGTAGTAATGTGTCATCCGAAACTTGTCGGGCGATGGAATGGGGTCGCAAGGCCACATTGTCAATGATATATCAAGGCAAGGGTGGCTGATTTCTATTCTGTTGAGTTAGTACATGAGAAGAGGACCTCCAATGTTGACAAACATAATTTGGCGAGGAGTTCAATTTTCCTAGATATGGGAAGGGACTTGTTGCTTGGCTCTCCACCTGAGGGTGTCTGTAATAGTTATATGAACAATAATTAATACAATGGTGGAGAATTCTCAACAAAAAAAGTCGATGCCTGGCGCCCTGCACATGCAGTCTGCATTGGTTGATGACGTAGAGTTACAGAGAAAAAAGGCACATGCCACATTTTTTCTTCATGATGCGATGATTTCAAACCACCACAACTTACAACTCGGTAATGGTCTCCAACTGAGTAGAAGAAGAATACTTAAAAAACCCTCGCCTCTAACCTCGTTGACCATTTATTCTTATAATTTATGCTTCAAGGAGAGATAAAATAGGTAAGATAGTAGGGAGGGAGAAATCAATTTGTGTGGCACGACGGTCTATCATAAAAACAAGGTCAAGGTGGTAAAATCAGTCAGCTTGGGAGGAGGAGCTATCTCGGATGATCTATCGTAAAAAACAGGGTCAAGGTGGTCAAGGTGTGTAATGTTGAACCAATCCAAACCCCAGGGTTCTAATCTGAACCTTAACGCAAGTTTAAATGTACTAAAATGGACTTCTCTCGAGAGAAAACAAGTGTACTTAAAAAATTAAACGGAGGAGGACCCCTAACCTCTGTATCAATTGATACACAAAGCCATATTACTGATTATTCAACAACGCCAACCAAATTCAGGCGTCAATGTCGAACATTCAGCTTACAAAAAGTATAAAAAAATAGAGGTCATCCCAAATGAACTATCTCACGATATCGTCCTTTGAAAAGGCTTGTCAACGAGTGATTGAGACCCTGCTGAGCAAGGAACTGGATATATCTTCAAGCTGGAGTTTAATTTGTGAAGGACGGGAGTTACTAAGCGTCTATCAGTAAATCAAGGTAGCTAAAGTGGATCGCATGAACAATAGGGTGGCGCATGAACTAGCAATTAGGCAAGAGTGGCAACAACGGTGGGCTACGCGACTCAGTCCAGGCCTGCGTGTCGGAACTAGTCGCAAATGATTGCAAGAATTTGATGTCTAATTAATAAAGTTCACGAGTTCCTTCCAAAAAAAAAAAAGGCTTGCCGACAATCTCTTCGCTAGGCAGCCTCTAGTTTGCTCCCCTCGATATATAGATGGGGCAGCGCGCTGCATCAGTGATCCCTATTGCGCCCCCGTAACAATAAGGAGAAGATAAGGCTCCACGAGCAGGCCAAGAGTCTGTTTGAAGACGTTCTCCAAGTCCAGGGCAACAACATGATGGTGAGCACCGTGATGTTGTTCTGTACCTTGCTGTCTCCGGTCCTCACGGCCGATCAGCACCTAATTGTTCCCACATGCCTCCTAATCCGAGCAATATTGCACGTATCCAACTACTTGTCGTAATTTGGACTCCACTCTTTCATCTAGAATCATGTCTCGTCTATGGCTGCGACTATTTTGACAAGAGCTACGACAAGCTAGAGGTATATATATATGATAAGTAGACTACAAGCATGTGGAGTGAATATATTGAGTTGAACCGAGATGCAGTAAACTTAAACAAGCTAAGGCTGATGGTTGCCTTAGCTGTCTACCCACCATATATCATATATGACCATATATTTTCCTCATCGCGAAAGAAGTAACTATGCACCTCACCATCTATGTGAGGTAGAATGAGAAGACCTTTATTTTGAATGACATGTGTCCCTCACCCGACAAGTTGACGTAGCCAAAGGAGAGCGGGCACATGGATTTGATCCTGTTTGGGTGGAGAGCGTACATAGATTTGGTCAGTAATACGCACATTTTTTGTCAAATTATGCCATATTTAAAATGTGTACTCCTTAATGTAGAGATTTAACTAGTGGATCGGCCAGATTTGATCAGATGTGTCGTACAAGCGAGGTCAAGTGAAATCACTTAGCCTCGTGAGATCTAGTTTTGCTTAGAGTTAGCACGGAGGTATTTGATTAAATTCATTTTGTTTTTAACTCTAATTATGAATAACCTTTCTGGAGTTGTGTAAAAAAATTCAAGAAGCATAAAACCATCACTACAAAATTGAACATCAAGGCACCGGGTAACCGGGTCAACCAATGGGTTGGCATATGAACTCGCTAAAATCTGAACTTCCATGGTGACGTTTTGATGAATTAATGTAATCCAGACGAATCAAATACATTTGTGTGCTTAATGGAAAATAGCTAGTAAACAATGAATAGGAGGCACCCCATATAGCCGTTGAGATGTATAAAAGGGAAAGTACAAAAAAATGTACTAATAAAATATTAAGAAAAACAAATGGGTAGAGGAAAAACTTTTCTAGATTTTAGAGGAAAACATATCTCCATTTTCTTTACATATATCCATCCCCTCTATTTACTTCCCTAAACTAAACTTTTATGTACCTTCTTCTTGTCTTGATTTGCTTTGGAGAGAAAAATCAGTTGAGTTGAATCCAAACTAAAAAGCTCAAACCATGAAATTATCCCCTTGTCTTGAGCCTGTTTTGTGATTGTATCTGCAAGTGAGGAGGAAGTTGGAAAAACTTTGAAACCTCTCCGTTATGGCCTCCTTGGCCTATCGGTTGAATTCTTTTCGATAGCAACCCAACAAAGCGACAAATTTGAAACTCTCTCTTCAAGATTGTATTACGTGTCAGGTGTGCCTTTCCATTGCAGGTTCGGAACATCAAAGGATTTGCAGGTTCGGAAGTCGGAACATCAAAGGATTCGCCGGCTGAGCGAAGTTCAGTGAACCAGTGGCGGAGCCACACTTTGGCTGTGTAGTCAATTGACTACACAGCATTTTTGCGAAAACTGTATATATACTCTACAAATTATATGAAAACAATACAAATTTTCTACAAATACATATATTTGACAACACAATTTTAAACTGACATCACATGTTTGTACTCCTGGCTCCGCCACTGCAGTGAACAGGTGCCAGGGCAGCAACCATCGCTATATATATACCATATGCTATGCCATGTGCTTTCGTGTCGAAATGGATGATATACTGATTTTTAGTCGCTAGCTGCTACGAAGAAACAATCCGTGAACTGAAAAAAAAGAAGAGAATTTGAAACAAAGGGAACGACACCCCAGCCATTTTGCTGGCCTAGACGAGACGCCGGCTCATTTTCCATCGTCAGAAAGAAAAGGAGAGGCTGGGGCAAGCCTCCATTTCTAAAAAAAGAAAAGAAAAGGAGAGAGACAGGGCGGATGGCTCCAGATGGAGAATGGCAGGAGACTTGGATTGCAGTTTGGCCCATTTGTGCCTGACCTTGCTGGAAAATGAGGAGCTTTCGCTCAATAGAAGTGAGCCAAAAGACGAGCTTCCCTGAAAAGGAAAAGTTAAACAAACGAGTAATGGGATTGACCAGAAACATTAATAATCACACAATCCTGGAAAAACTATTAATCATCCGAATGTTTCCTGGCATTTCTTAGATCATTAACCCGATTTATATGATAAAAGCTTTAGTGCCAAGACAGAAACATATCCAACAAGTATCGTACTAGTATCTTTTAGTAATAGTTATAGCCGTGTCCCTATCTCCCATGTCCCACGTAGAGGAGATATACATGTTTAGACGGCCGTAGGACACTACGCTGTCTTTTTCTTCTTAACAAAAGATTGGCACTAGTAAGAAAAGGTCGGCGTCGAGTACGAGTGTAATCTATGACGACAAAACTTAAATACACATGATTAAAGATCGTTGTAGGCACGTCGACCTTGTCCCAGCCTGCATCCAGTATTCAACAGGTCACTGAACAATCAGATGCAGACAGCCTAAACCCACCAGCTGAATTAACAAACACGCCAAGGACCAAACCCAGCCAACCGATCAATCAGCACTTATTACCGACTAATCCGCAAGAGAATCGTTCTTGTTCCCAACCGCAACACCAAAACTCCCATCTTCTGCATATAAATAAACAAGTTTCAGCGACGATGCACGCTGAAATCCCATCCAGGAACCATTCAACCATGGTTGAGAAAAATAAATAGGCAGTGCAAACTGGACCACGGGAAAAGGAGCTCCACACATGGTGATCGATCACAGACCTGCACATTCATCTACTGGCAGCTGCTGGTGCTGAAAATGGAGTCATTAGTTAGTACTATATATGTAGGGAGGACCTGGACCCCCATCAGCTGTTATTGCGGAGAGGCACAAGAGGGCATGACCTGCCTGGTGAGGAAAGGAAACAGCGGAGCCGAATCATGGAACCTGTCCGAGATCCAAACGGGATGAATGCACCAAAAGGACATGGGGACTCTACATACCTGAACATGGCTCATGCGCCAGAACAGGTTCAGGATTGGGAAGCTCCAAAGATGAAAGATCAGCTGCCTAGATCGCAAACTGCTGTTATGGTACTGCAGACAGAAAGCGCAATGCCGCAATGGTGTTACAGTCGCGGATCGCGGAAGCTGTGTGCTTCCGTTCCTGAAACAATGTGGAGGGGTGTGAAAACATGTACTCCCTCCGTTCATGAAAGGATGTCTCAACTTTATCTAAATTTGCCTGTATCTACACACTAAAGCATGTCTACATGCATGTAAATTTAGACAAAGTTGAGACATTCTTTTATGAACGGAGGAAGTATGAGAACATACAATATTTCCTGATCCCACAAAAGGATTTGTTCAACATTGCGTCCACAATGCCACGGTTCACCCAAGAATAAGCATATGTGTATAAACATGTAATACGCTATGAAGATATGCAGATGAAAGCATGTACCTGGGACATTGATTAGCTATCTAATATGAATCTCTGTTACAGTTGAAGCACGTACCTGGGACACAATTGGAGCTTGGAGTTGCAGCTCAAGCATGAAAATTTTGAAATATGTTGCAGTCATCGACTCTACAGTGTAGCATACTTTGCAAAAACAGTCAAGCAAACCAAGAGGTTATATGAAAGAAAAATCTAAAGGCACTTGGATTGTGAAATTTTCTGTGATAGAAGAGTGAAAATGTAATATACATGATACCACATTAGACCAAAGAGGGAGTACATGATGCTATTCTCCCAAAACTAGAGCATGTAGTTGCAGCCCAAGCATGAAAAACTTGAAAGATGTTGCAGTCATCGACTCAACAGTGTAGCATAATTTGCAGAAACAGTCAAGCAAACCATGAGGTTATATGAAAGAAAAATGTAAGGCTCTTGGCTTAGGAAAATTTTCTCTGATCGATAGATGAGAGAAAATGTAATATACATGATACATTAGACCAAAGAGAGTACAAGATGCTAGTCTCCCAAATCTATACCGCCACAAAGCAACCAAGTTCTGTACCCGCAAGCCTAGAAACCCCCTCTCCCCAGGACACCTGAAACAAAATCACCCCCATGTACCGAGAACCCAACCAAAGATGTAGCATCAGCCTTCGCCATAGTTTGGGATCAAAAAAGTTCATCCAGGGTATACATAGAAGCCACTTGATGTATATACAGTACTTGGACATTGTAAAGAAGAACACCGTTATATTCTTCTCCCATGCATCTCCACAGCACATGTGACCTAATAGTAGGCTTTTGTGCCTCTGGATTGGTACAGCTCCAACCTGATCTTCGCCTCTGGCAACAAGTTCTCGATAACCGGGTCTTGCATCATGTATGCTTGCTTGGAGGCCCATTCGAGCACCGTGAGGATCTCCGCCTGTGCCAACTCCTCGCTATCTGGGACATTGTGTGCAATGTAACACACAAGGGTGAGTGCAGCGAGCTGAACCACCTGCTCACTGAAGTACACGAGCTGAACAAGATGCTTCGCGCCGCCCGCGTCGACGATCGCTTTAGAATGGTCGACGCGCAGGTAGTTGTCCGTGCACGCGAACTTGGTCAGCGAGAGCGCCGCCTCCCGAGAGACATCCGCTTCCCTCTCATCGAGAAGCTTCACCAACGGCGCGATGATCCTGGTCTCAGTTGCCCGGAAGGTTCTCGACAGGCAGCCCAATGAGATGATGCAGGGAATGAGGAGATCATCAAAGTCAGCCTTCTCGACGACACGCAGGAGCTGGTCGACGACGGCACGGGCAGCGGGGGAGGTTGGCTTGAACGCCGATCGGCGCAGGTCAGAATTCTGCTCGGCAACCCGGCAGATCTCCATGAGAGCCATGGCAGAATTGTATTGCACGTCGCCCTCGCCTTTTTCGAGGAGAACCGCGAAGCAGAGAAGAGCCCTTGACTCGGTGATGCTCTTGCAGATAGCTGAATTGCCCTTTGCGAGCTGCCACAGAGCCTTGGCGGCATTGGCCTTCATGTATGCCTTCGTCTCAGGGTCCTCGAACTCCCTGCCCCTCGCAGTGGTTCCTGACAAGGACGCGTTATGCTGCTTCGAGCCGCCATTGCTGCCTATGCTCTTGGTGCTGCCCCCGTTGTTGTTGTTGTTAGAGGACGACTTTGCGGCCATGGTGGACTGCATGAGGCTGTGCATCTCGCTCTTGCTCTGGGAACCCGAGACGTCCAGCAAGTCCGGCATGATCTTCTTGTCCATGACGACGGAGTGGATGGAGAGCTTGGAGGTGATGGCGTACTTGGAGTGCTCCTGCACGGTCTCGAACGCGAGGTGGCCGACGAGGAGGCGTATGACGTTGTGCTGCGCGAAGGCGTCCTGGCACTTGGGGTGGTTGGCGGCGAGCTCGGAGACGGTCCAGGCGACCATGGCCTGCACCTTCATGGGCGCGTCCTTGAGCACCTTGGCGAAGGCGGAGCAGGCCCCCGCGAGCACCATCTGCTCGACGCACTCGGGGTCGCGGCCGAGCAGGCCGATGGCGAGGGCGGCGTTCTCCTGTCCCTCGAGCCGGCCCTCCTTGACGAGCTTGAGCAGCGGCGGGACCCCGTCCTCCTCGATGATGAGCTTGCAGTACCTGTCGCTGTCCCGCGCGAGGGAGACGAGGCTGGCGGCGGCGTCGGCGCGGGCGTCGAGGTTGCCCGTGTAGAGCACCGCGATCTGCTCCCAGATGAGGAAGAGGATGGGCTCGTTCTGCGCGATGGGGGGCAGGCCGATGTGGGCGTCGAAGTCGTCCTCGTCGGCGGCGGCGGAGGAGGCGGAGACGCGGAGCAGCCAGGAGAGGTCGCCCGTGGAGTTGTCGAGCTGGTTGGCCATCTTCTTGAAGGACCCGGCGGGGATGATGGTGAAGACCCGGCGGACGAGGCCGTGCGCGCGGCACTTGTCGACGAGCTGCAGCGCCTTGTCGAGCGCCTTCTCGGTGTCGTCGAAGATGCGGCGGGCCGGGCGCTCGTAGAGGTCGGCGCGCGCGGCCTGGCGGAGCAGCGCGGCGAGGCGCTCGACCTTGGTCTTGAGGTCGAGGCACTCCTGGCGGAAGGTGTAGGACTCGTCGGACCACTTGATGACCTGGTCCGAGAGCTGGATCGGGCGCGCCAGGATCTGCTTGAGGTCGTCCATCTCGCCAGCCGCCGCCGCCGGGCCGCGGCGCTCCATGTGTATGACGGCGCGCGCGGGTCGGGGTCAACGGGGGTGCTGGGAACGGGCCGAGCCGGAATGGGTGGGTTGATGTGGACGAGGCGGAGCGGAGGCTCCCCGTCCGTCCGGTGGGCGGGCCGGCCTTCTTCTTCCTGCCTCCTCCGAATTGGGGGAGGGATCGGAGGAGGAGGAAGAGGGGAGGGTGGTGGCGCCGGTGATGGGGAGTAAATTCGGTATCGGTTTTTTGGGGGAGGAGGGAGGGGGTACTTGGGCTGGCAGCGTGCGTACGTGCGCGCGCGTGAGCTGGAACACGCAGCGGAGCAAGCGGACGGACGGCAGCAACAACGGCCGTCTGCTCCTCGTGTCGTCTCGTCTCGTCTCGTCTCGCGTCGGTGCGTTTCCCTCGTGATCTTGGCCCCTATATCCCCGTCGTCTTCGAAATCGTGGTGGTTTGGTTTTGGCCATTTCTCCCCCTACATCTCCGCCGCCCCTGTTCTGCTCGGGTTTCAGCTGCGTCGCCCCCGGGTCGTGTGGGTGGTTGGCTTCCTCCGCTGGCCGGGTCGGGTCTCTCGTCTCTGGCTTGGCTTAGAGCATCTCCAACACATAACACATGATGCAAAACAAAAATAACCACTACTAAGTCTACAAAAGTGCTCTAACAAATGTATTATCGCTAAAAATGTACTGATTTTTTGCATCATGTCCTAAAAATTTACTTCTTGTGCTGCAAATTTGGGGCACCAAAGAATGCCATATATCACATAAAACGGTCACGCGTCCGCCTGACCGTCACTTTGCTTTTTCCTGCTCCCTCCACACCGCGCGCGATCACCCGTTACGCCGTTGTGCCAGCGCTGATTCCCGCCAACACATCCCTCGCCGCGCCGCCCACTGTCGTTCCCCACTGCGTCGTGTCCTGCCACATCGTTCCCCAAGGATTTGTCGCCGATTCGTGCCCGCCGCCGCCGCATTCGCCGTCGGTTCGTGCATGTGGCCGCCGCGGGGTGCCGCTGCGTGATAAGCAGCACCTGTTTCCGCGGCGTGCAGAGGTTCCATCGTGAGCTTCCGGAACAGATGGAGTACGACCATGAAAGGTACGTGAAGGAGAAGCGGCCTTCGACTTCTTGGGGGGAGGCTCCGACGAGTCGTTCGATGCCTTCTAGGAGAGTTTGGCCTAGACTCCGATGACGAGTAGTATACAAGTCGAGGTTTATTAGTGTCGAAGGTCTAGATAGTATCGAAATCAAGGTTTAGTGTCGAAGGTCTATGCAAAATGCCCGTAATATATCGAACTATGTGTCGAACATGTTGGAAATGTGTCAAAGTTCTAAATTTAGAGTTTAATGTGTTGGTCGATATCCTATTTTGCATCATCTGAAAATTAGACAAAACCCTATTTTATATCATATGTAATGCCTAAAACCAAAACAAGGCTCGGACTAATTCTGTGTGGCTATTTCGCATGTTCTCTTGGAGATGATCTTAGGGGCGACGTGCAGATGGTTTGGTGCGCGCATCGCGGCGGCAGACAAGACAGCACGTGGGGTGGAGCGCGCGCCTGGTGTTGTTTTCATCAAGATTTTGGATCCTCACATCGTGTGATACTGCAGTGATTGAAATCCGGAGAAATATCGCCAATTAATGAATGAATATCATGTCCCCTACTTCTTTTTTTATGTGAACTTTTATTTCTTTATGGCACACAATGATTCCCACCACCAATGACGATTGTGGTTGGGTTTAAAATCTAAATAAAAACCACGTCTCTCTCTCTCTCTTTCTGCAACTAGTCAAGGTTTTTCATGTTGATTTAACTCAAACATAAAACAAAAAAATGGGCTGCACATTATTCTAAAAAATGAAAATAAGTTATATTTTATGATTGAGCAAATCAACCTCCTTGGCATGATTATTTTGTTAATGTAATCGGTTTCTAAATGACATTCCTCAGGGTACAACAGTCTCATATGCGTCTATTGAGTGGAGAAAATGATGCCTCTCACATCGAATACATGAAAAAAAGGTTATTTTCAGCAAAGAAAATCAAGTAGTTGAGAAGATCTCGTGAGTGATCCGATGCCACAATTGGCGTCTTGATAATGAGTGAATAGAAAAGGAAAAAGAACAACTACTGGTAGCCACTCAATCTGCTTATAAAAGAAATTGGAATAAACGTACATAAACCAAAAATGCGAACAGAATTGGACCCCATATATAAATCACAAATCAGTAACCTCCTAAGGGGTTAAAAAACATGTGATGTATTTAGTTTCTCATATTATGGGTCCACCCATGAGCCTTAGATGATTCGATGGGTGAGGGTCATGGCGAGGCTAATCCGACAAAAGAAAAAAGACGATAATTAAAAATAACCTATACTGAGAGCTAATGCCACCTGTTCAAAATTTGAAACAAACGTGAAGCTTATTGATATGTGGTCTCGTCGCCGACTGTGATTTAGGAGGATGTTGGCCAACCTACGCTCATAATCGAAAGAGAAGAAGCTAACCAAAAGCCCGATAGAAGATATCAAGATCACCTAAGTGAAAAAAACTGGTCATGAAAATGGAAGTCGTGATCACATCATCATGTATCCTATGATTGCTTCTAGTGGAACTATCACATGTTCTTTTCGATGAAGATTTTGGATCGTCACTTGGTGTGATATTCTAATTATGAAATCTAGAAAATTAATGACAATGAATACATGTCCCAAACTTTCTGATACATAGAAATTATTGATGTTACACAACTATCCCACTAGCATTGATGATTATGGTTGGATTTAAATTATTTAAACATTGTCCTACCACGCCACAAAATTGTCTCTCTGTAAATGTTAAAGTGTTTAGGTTGGAGTACTTTTTTGACCCAAAAACAAACCATTGTGAGCTGCATTCTCTCATATAAAACCACAATAAGTTGTACCTCCGTTCCAATGAATAAGGCCTATATTATTTTTGAAAAGTCAAACTATGTGAAGTTTGACCAAGTTTTTTGAACAAATTATGAACATGAACAATACAAAATAAACATGGTTGGATGCATCATGAAATATATTTTCACATGATATCCATATAATATTATAGTTGTTGATAATTTTGTCAAAACGTTTGGTCAAAGTTTACTTAGCTTGACTTTTTTTTAAATATAAGCCTTATTCATTGGAACGGATGGAGTACTCCTTATTGGAGTATATGATTAGGATGAGAAAACTTTGGTGTGATTATTGCAAAAAATCTAAATTAAATTATATGTGACAGTAGCCACGGCAGAACGACTCCATATGCACCTTTAATTATTGTTGGCGAAAATGATTCTTTCACATCAAATATATGGAAGAAACGATGTTTTATATCAACAAAATCAAGTTGCTGGGAGCATCTCAAAGCTGATGCGATGCCACGGTTGGCGTTTTTTAATGAGTGGATGGCAATATGAACGGAAAAAGATCGAGCGACTAGTAGAGTTTCTGCTGAGTATTGTAAATAGGGAAGTCAATGGGGGTAGCACATGAGCTAGCTAGGAATTATTTTTATTTCAAATTCAGCATGTATTTGGACCGATGGACCCCCTAGTTTCATTACGAATGCTCTAGTAAATATGTTTTCAGATCAATAAAGCTAGCTGAATAACATTCCCTAATAAAAAAACCGCAAACTCAAATAGATTTGGACACATAGATAAATCATTCGCTAGACGGGTGAGAGAGAAGGCAAGGCAAGATTAATCTTCATCCGAACGGAAGAGTTCCGATCATTTACGTAGGCCGTCTTATTATAGATTCTCGCCGCATACGTCGACGTCGATGACGGTTGCATTAGGAACAGGTCCTCTCTTTTTCTGAAAAGTAGTTATAGGGACGTCACAAAACGCCATGTTTGCGGTTTGCACGTCTCAAACTGCCAAAACCTTATTTATTCATTCTGGAGCGCCGCGCAAAGAGGGGGTGGAAAAGCCCAAAAGGATTTGATTGCAAGTTGTCGCCTCAACCGCTCAACGTAACGTAGACTTTTTTTTTTTAGCGAAAAAAAACGTAACGTAGACAGACAGGGACAACGGCCAGCAAACTCGACGCAGACCAAGGCCAAACTGGATCGAACGCCTCTCTGTATACGTGCTGCTAGAACAGCTAGACTGCTAGAGGATTAATTAGTCAAGGATGCAACCTTATCAGATCCTTCATCAGTAGTTAGCGGCGACCTTGGCGCTTGTCAATGGCTCCTGTTCACGCAGGCGGCAGTCATAAAGAATCTTACTGCTACTACTCCCTATGTTCCAATTTAATTGACTTGCTATCTACCACATGTGTATGTATCTATACATACATGTATAGATACATACACATGTGGTAGATAGCAAGTCAATTAAATTAGAACGGAGAGAGTACCAATTAATCGTAATTTTTGTTTTTATCTGGTGCGGACACTGTCACCAATTTACCGTGTACAGTAATTATCAGTTAGTTGCATCGCGATTGCTAAGCAGTTCGATTTATTCACGGATTCGGCCCACTCGATCTGTCCGGGGTCACAACAATTATTGGACCGTCGATCATTCGCCTCCTGTAGATCAACATGTCGAAGGCATATTCAAAGGGTGAAACCGTAAAAGCTCGGAATTAATCAAGGCTACTGTGTACATCGTGCCCTGGTCAATGCATGCGCGTAGTAGGAAAAGAATGGTGTGCCACGGTAGAAGCCTTCCAGGGTCAAGATCACACCACACCACCACCGTGCCAACGGACGACCGGGCAAGCGGCTCGTTGATCAGTTCTCCTCTTCGATCTGCAGCACAGCAGCAGCATGCAAGCACGTTTTGGCTTCGGGTCCTAGGCACACTTGCGTAGCAAACGGAGGCCGGCCGCGAGAGATGCTGTGTCGGCGTTGAATCGGATCGACGTACGGCGCCGGAATGCATTATCTCTACTACAAAGATATGAAGTGTCCTGTCTTCTGCCCGACGGACGAAAGCGCTCGTACCTCAAACTCACCCGCAGCCTCGATCGGCAGACGATGGAACGCACCCCGACCGCCCACTCGCCCCCCGCTCGCTCGATCGCCCCCACGCGCATGCCCCTTCCTACGCACGCGGCACGACCCGATTTCTCCTCATCCTCTTCGTACGCAAGCGAGCGGGGTTAGGGTTCGCCCCACGGTCAGCCGCCGCCTAGCACCAGTGCACCACCGCGATACGAGATCCCTCCTCCTCAAACAGTCGTCGCCGCCACGTCTGGTCGCTCCCTCGAACCCCCGGCTATTCCTCGCCTCGCTACCTTGAACCACCGTCGCGTCACGTCGGAGAACGCCGACGAGCAACAGCTGGCGACGCCGCCGCTGCGCCGGAGGGCTGCGCCTCGCCTGCGCCGGAAGTGGAAGGATCGATCCCCGGGGAGGGATGTCGAGGGTGCCGCCTCCGAGGGTCGCGGCGGCGACCATACAGGCGATTTTGTTCCCGATCTTATCTCCGTCGCGTCGGTGTGCCCTCCAGCAACGGCGGGAGATCTGTGGGAAGGTGTACAGGAGGTATTCGTCGTGGTTTGTACTACTCCTGATTTTCTCTATTCCCCTTGATATCATGCAAAGCCCTCGCTTGCTTCGTCGTCCTCCTTCTCTCCAAGAACAGCAGGCCGAGAATCCTCCCGAAATCCGCGCCGCTCACTCCAGGTCGTCGCGGCTCCAATGGTGACCAGGTGGAACCAGAAGAGCCCCGACCTTAAGATCCCCTGGATCTGGACCCTGGGCACCGCCGCGAGTAAGTAACCCCATCCCTTCCCCGTCTCTCTAATCCCGCCACTGCCCGCTGATTCTGCTGAATCCGCGCGCAGTCATGATCACCAACGTCGTCCGGACGTCAACGATATGCAGATGATCCTCCGGGAGGAAGACGATAAAGTCCTCCCGACTGAGAGACGCTGCTCAATTTTCCCCCACTGACTGAATCGTGCTATGTGCAGTTTTACCGTAGCTAAGATTAAGAACCATATTGAAATCTTCTTGTTATTCATATATAAAATAATGGAAAATCAACAGAGAATTAATCTAAATTTAGCGACCAGAATAGGTCCCAATCCGGGACCGAGTAGTTCAAATATAGTCTGCTCACATCGTTGATTAGTTGTACCCGTCTCTAAGCACAAAACAGAACGACTCTCTTGCCTCCTTCATGTTGCCATGGTACATCCATAGTGCTCTATTTCAACTTCCTGATACCGTGGTGGGGATCACATTTTCTCCTCGGCCACTCAAGTAGAAATAAAGATGACGGGCCACTGTCCATGGAATCGTCTTGTATATATGCCTTCACGGTAGAAAGCATGAGAAATGGCTTCCAACTGTAACTGTTTTGTAGGGAGTTTGTCGGTGATGTTTGTTTTGGTTAACAGTGGATGAGAGAAACAATTGATCGAGTAGAGTGATTGTATGAGGAGCTTGAGAGAGTTACTACAAAAGAGAGGTGGACAGTGGCTGAGGGATTTATTCATGAATTCTTCTTAAGTTCTGAACTGTTCACTGTTACCAATTTAGATGAATTTAAGAGTCCTGATTTTTGCTGATAGTTTTCGTTGCCGAGTTCTCGAAAAGTATATCCAAAATGGACAGATCATAATTTGTCGCTATCTTATGTGCTCAAGTAAACTTCATCACATCATCGGAGCAGATAAAACAGTCAAGAATTTAGTGCTGATTCTTTTCTCTCTTCTTGGATTGCCACTCTCTGTTAGCACCTTTTACCTTAATTCCGTCGGAAGATGTCTTATATTCTGCTCTTGCATGCTTACAGATCACTTGCACGGTTCCATTTTCTGTGACTACTGAGCTGACTGCCGGAACAGGAAGTGCACAAGGTTTGTGGCGCTGTATCACCCGATTTTGTTCTTACAGTATGCTTCAGTGATTATGGTGGACTGATAATGTTTGTACCCATGTGTAGGTTTGGCTACTTGAGTCTAAATCTTGCTATTGTTACTGAATATGTCCTGACCTACCAATAAGAACTGTGCTGTGTGTAGACATGCCTCCTTCCGACCTATGCTGTACATACATTTTTTCTCTCTTTCCAGTCTCTATCTAATTGTTTTGTTTTAGATCTGCAATAGAAATTATGAACTTTCCTTCTTGATCTCAACATGAGTTTCACCACTGTAATTATTACTTGCAAAGGACCTGACCCCCGTGTCATCTAACCTAGGCGACTCGGGGGTGACCGCGCCGCCGGCCTAGGCCCCTCCCTCTCTCACCCCCTCCTCCCCGCCGCCGCCAGAGGTCCCGCTGGCAAAGCCCGGGCAGTGATGGCGGCGGCGGGGCTCTCTCCGTGCGCGCAGCGGTGGGGTGCATCTCCGGCGGCGGCGCGGCGTGGTTCGGACTAGCCAGGTGTGGAGTGCGTACTACGCTCGTGCTCGTTTTGCGGCGAGTTGTAGTAGTTATACTCTGTTGGGTTGTGTTGTATGGGGTGGTGTCTGCTCTTTCTTGAGCATGTAAAACTCTTCTTATCTATCAATGCATTGAAACGCAAAGCTTTTGCGTTTTCGCGAAAAAAATTGTTACTTGCGTCACTATACTAGATATAGCTTATTGTGCAGTTTCTAATGAAAGCAACTTGAAAAGGTTGCTATCATGTTATTTTTTCAAAGTCCTTTGTGCTATGTTTTCCCTCTTTTCTGCTAATGGCAGTAAGAACGATGCTTAATGAGTGCATGATAGAAAATTCTAGAAAAAAGTACGTGCTAGAATACCAGCGAAGATGACTTTTGTTTTACTGTTTAAATGGTAAGACAAGAATATTTGAAGTAATGGTTGGCCTGGCCTGGTACTACTATTGTCGTGGTCATGTGCTATGTCATTTTTAGGTGCAGCATTTCAAGATTCTCTTGTGAATTCATTCTAGACCTCGCAATCTTAGGTATAATGTGAAAGTGGAAAACTGCTCACCTGCTACTCTTGCAGGCCTTGCAGTATGTTTTGGTGCAGTAACTTAAAATCGCTGATGATGCTCTTGGCTGGGCTGAGGCTGGAGCCTTGACGGCAAACACGGCACCCGACGGACAATGGTTTTTACGCCAGGCGGTGGTGGCGAGTTGCTCGCCAGATGTGGGGGGTTGCCTAGATGGTGGCGGCGAGGGCGTGATGGTCGCGACACGCCGGTGCTGGCTCAATGGCCCTGGACGGCGGTGAGAATTGTGGCGACAGGAGCTCGCAGAGTCAAGTAGTGTTGGCGTGAGAAGGCGGCCGCGAGTGTGGGCGAGTCAGGTGTTGTGCCGCGCGGAGTGGAGCGACCAGGAGGGGCACTGGATTTTTCTCTTGTTAGGTGGAAAAGCTAGGATAGTAGGTAACATGTAATCCCGGAAATACTTCTTACGTTGACACCTAAATAGTATTCCCCTTCGCTCCTTCGTGCTTGACTTCTATATTAAACCACAGTGATTAGAAGCTCTCGAAAATTTTGATGACATGAATGTATAAATGATGAACGCACGGTCATGGCTTAACCTAATATATAGCGTATTAATGCCTCCGTTGCAACGCACGGGCAATTAACTAGTTATTACTACAGTCTTGAACAGTGTTTCGATCCACATCGTCTGGCGCCGATCCAACGGTCCACACGGCATATCCGTGCTGTTTTCGCAAGAAACCCCTCCCAAAACCAGATATTATCCAGCAGTCCACATCTCCTCGACTTACTTGCAATTATAGTAAACTTCAAGGTTTTTTTTTGAAAAACCGTCCTCACAAACCCCCTCCCCCCTTTCTCTCTCGCGCGCGGCGCCGAGATCGCCGCGGCGGCCGACGCGGCGCGCCGCCGTTTTGCACCTCTCCGCTCAAATCGACGAACACGGCGAGGTGCGACGTCGCGTCCTTTACCTTCTCACCGAGAGCCGCGTGCCGAGACGGCCGGATTCGCCGCCGCCGTGTTCTTCTTCCTCGCCTTCGGCCGACGGTTGCCGCCGTCGATCCGACGTCTCCGGCGACCATTTGGTCCCAAATCCGCCACCATCCGCCTCGCCGTGCGCCGGCACGTTAGACGCGCGTAACCGCGCTGCCCCGTTCGCTCTCCTTCGACCGCTGCGTGCTCCACATGGGCGCAGCGGCAGTGGCCATTCATGACGTCATCTCTGGCTCTCTGTCAGTTTTTTTTTCGTAGGCGATTTTCAAAACTAATAAAATCCTGCCATGTGGGCCCCACTGTCAGATTTTTCATAATTACATAATATATCAAAATTTGTAAAATTCATATCTTCTGCTCTGCAATTCAAATATCGCAAACAATATATCAAAATTTGCAGGAAAACGTATTTTCCCGAACAATTCTTTCTCACAAAAATAAATTTAATTTAACAGTTCTCAATATTTCATAATTGCAAAAAATGCTGAAATTCGTACAAAAAAAATCTGTTAATCGGTGAATCAAAATAGCACACCTAATATATCATAATTTGCAGGAAAATATATTTTCTCAGATAATTCTTTCTCACCAACAAACATTCAATACTTCTAATAAATTTCAAAACAGACAACTAGTTTTAAAAAAAATCAAGAAATTGTAGATAATATCGAGATCTACAAGAGTGCAAAATTTTAACTCAAACTTTGTTGTATTTTGGGCTACGCAAAAACGAAAAATCGAGCAAAATCTTAAAAAATTTGAAACTGTGTACTGTTCACTAGCCAGATCCGCCCGTTTGTCATTTTTTCCCAGCCCACAATACAACTAATTTCGATTTAAAATTTTTGCACACTACTTACATCCGGGATGTTTTTTTCCCGGCTTTGTTAAACTTTAAAATGTCATTTTTTATTTTATTTTTTTCAAAGACGAGCTCCCTGGAGCTCGGGGGCCATTTGCCCTCTCTCGCACAAACCCATCTTAATTAGTTTGCTCTAAGATATAAGAAAAGGCGCATCTAACCGTCAAGTCGAGGGCAACTCCGAGACCTATCCTACAGCCTTAGGACATTCTCGAAGACACTTCATCAAGATCGGGCAAGTCAAACAAGATCCCACATCCAGGTCAATCATCGTCCGTAGAACTATCATCCAGGTCAAAGACAAGGTTCATCTAGGAGCAAGGCAACTTCATCAACATGTCATGAACGCCTCCCGCCTTATTAAAGGTACTGAATAAGGGCTTCTGAGATTGGTGGATTTAGGTCATAATCATAAGATATATGGACTTGCACCAGTTCTACACCACAACGTCCAACTCTTACGTCGTGACCTGACTTGACGTGCTACAAGGAAACTCTCAGAAGTTTCCCTAAACCAGTATATTGTAAATATATTACACGATCAATTTAACGTGATTTTTTTCGAGGAACCCTAACATACAAGATGAGTTTCCTGCCGAAGGCTATGAAACCAGAAAACCTGAATAAAGTCAAAGCCGTAGCCTTCGTAGTATCCATAGCATAAAACCATCGACTCATATACTCTCGTCGGGTGGCACTATAAGCCCGACGAGATCCATTTTGTAAACCTTGTACGATCTTGTGATTACACCTGAATAAAGTCTAAGAAAACTTCAGCATTACCACATCATAATCATCACATGTTGACTCGTACCTCTTTCTGAACAAATAAAACCTCTACCGACCACTGGAGGCAAGACTACCATATGACCAAAAATCATTCTTCAACAATATATAATAAGTAATTTTGTGCGTACAAAAGTAGCAGAACCGTAATATATAACATTCATGGGTTATTACTATATGCAATGCTACATCAATAACAAGTTATAGATCATCAACATATTATCAAAATCATGGTAACTTGTAAGACCCATTTGATAAAGAAAAATTATCAAGTTAATTATTTTATTTATACCCATAAATTTGTATATATATTTACTTACATAACCATACACTACACATCTCTGCTAAGATATTTGCAAGGATGTATGTTTTGAAATCTCTGTCAAAATATTTAGAACAAATCCACACAATAATAAACATATACACCAAAAATGCATCAGTTGTAAAAGTAAAAATAAAAGAGGTGTGTGTTTTCCCTTTTTTGGTTGCTTTCACAATTAAGGTGGGTTTGTATCTTGTTAAGTACAATATTTTACAAAGATTTTTTTTGTGCACAACTCAGATATATTTTAAATGATATACATTTCAACAATGTAACGGAAAACGAAAGTAATTGTATGTCTAACAATTCTAACTAATTACTAAACAACATATGAGCAAACTAAGAAAGTAAAAAAGTTCAGTATAATTATATTTGTGTCCAAAATTTCACAACGCCTAGGGTGCATTCCAAAAGTGTAGAGTGAGGGCATCTTTGATTCAAAGGAATCTGTAGTGATTCCAGAGGATTATAATATAGAGGGTTTTTCTTTGTGTGTTGAAACATATAGGGTTCATCTAAGGATTCGTTTGCGTTATATTTGGGGTTATTATGCAAATAAATTTTCATTATAATCTTGATGATTGAAGTATTTAGGGGTTTTCCATCTGTATTATTTGATTTCTACTATTGAATCACCTTCGCGTGACGTTTGATTGTAAATTTTGTATTGACTTGAATATTGGAAATATTATTTTGTTTTTTCCTACGGCAGAATCAAGCAAACATAGGTGCAGTTCGAAACCTATTAGATTTAGCTAGACATGCATTATTTGATTTTTCCCATTCTTGCATTTTCTTATATCCCGCATGTCATTGAGGCTTATATCACAGGAAAATTTCATTGATCCAACCTATTGGAAATATATGTTTGCTTTTGCTCGTGCAATCAAAAATATATGTGTTTTTCTTGTTCTTACGATTCTTCTAAAACCCCACGAATCAAAGAGGCTCTTATACTTTTTCATTTGAAAATCCGTCAGTCATGAAAAGTTGTCAACTTATCGCCAGAAAGTAAATTATTAAAACTTTATTTAGTTTAGTTTGCTACAAATGGTATCAAATAGTATGTGAGGAAAATAATTACACTATACTAACGTTTTGATGTTTTGCGTACATATTTGCAAAAACAATGAGAAAAACATGTGTGTATGATATCATTACATTTCTTACGATAATAATGTTTTTGAATTCTACTTACAAGAGAAAAAGAAAACAATGATTGAACTTCACATCTAGTTTCACAAGTCCTGCATCTCTCAAATTGGAAATATTAAGGGTCACAAATATAGAGGGGATACCACACATGGGAAGGTGTGGACCCTAACTCGAAGGTGGACCGGTAATATTTCCAACACGAAAACGCAACAAGTTTTCCAAATGAAATCTGTTTTCGAAGAACTTGGGATTGTCATGAAGATCACGACAAGCACCAAAACCCAACAAGGAGAAAAACCAAATAAGAACCAAGAAAGATGATATGCTAAATATGCAAAGGTTTGAGCTCTCCACAAAGATGCGATCAAGTTACTCACTTGAGAGCCCCTCTTGATAGTACGCCGTCTATCCTAAAACCCGGTCTCCCACTAACAACATGAGACCGGTAAAATAGAAAACCTATCAAGATCATACCTTTGCCTTGCGCATTCCACTTGAGCTCGATGATGACGATCTTGACTCTCTCAAGTTAGAACACCTTTCTTGATTGTGCTTGCTAGCACATGCTTGATGAAGATTTCTCCAAATGCTCCCCCATACTCCATTATGGGAAAGCCTCGCTAAGCTCCGTCTTCATGTCTCCTTTGCACTTCATCATCTACACACGACCATTCTTCATATAAACCCTTAAATAGAGCATTGGTCATCATGCCATCTTCAAGAGTCCAACATATGAACTCCAGTGGACAAGATCTATAAGAATATCTCAATGTAAACATTAGTCCATAAGGAGTGTCATTAATTACCAAAACCACACATGGGGGCAACCATGCACTTTCAGCTACCCCGCGCCGCCTGACATGCGCGTCCCTGGCGCCTCCGGTGGCCAGGGTTCGTGGCATTTGAGCGCGGGCGGCGTGCCCGTGCCTCCTGTGCCAGAAGGGGCGGAACGCGAGTACGCCATCGAGCAGGTGCTCGCCGGCCTCACCCCGGAGCAGGCGGCGGATCCCCGCTGGCGGGCGGACAACAACGACGCCTTTTGGACGGAGTACTTCCGCCGGTGCGAGGAGCAGGAGCTCGCCAACACAGGCCGTAACGGCCCGGTGGAAGGCCGCTGCAACTCCAGGGGCCGCAAGCGGTGGTGGGGCGGGGGGGCGGACGCTCGAGTTCGTCCTCGACTACTTCGCCGCCGGCAACGAGCCCCGGCTCACCATGCCGCCGCGCAGGTCGTGGCTGCCGCGGCGGATGGGAGGCTCCACCTCCTCCTCTTCCTCCTCCGACGCTCGCTCGGCGCCCACCGACGCGCGATCGGCGCCTCCCTCTGTCACGCCGCCCTGCCTGAACTCTGGGCGGCGTGTTCCAACGCGCAGCGGCACGCTGCGCATCAACGAGCGCCCCCCCCCCCCCCGCGTCGCCGCCCCGCAGCCTCTTCCGCCGCCTCGTCAAGCCCAATACGGAGGGCAAGAAGAAGGCCGTGGAGTGGGAGGCGCCGCCGGACTACCTCAGGGCGGCGGCGACGATGGGCGAGCCGGAGGAGGAGTTCCCTGGCCAGCGGCTCGCCATGGAAGCCTCGTTCAACGAGGTCCTCCCGGCGCCGGACGACGTCGCCGAGGCCTGGTCGGCGAGGATGTACGAGGAGGAGGACATCCTTGAGGATCTGGAGCGCGAGCGCGCGGCGGCTACTGGCGGCCGTCGCATTCCGCCGCCGCCGCCGGAGTACTACATCCTCGACCCGAGCGACGAGGATGAGGACGCCCCCACCGCGCCCGGGCCGAGCAGGTGGCACGGCGGAGACGCCGGCGAAGGCCCCAGCAACGCCGCTAGGAGCGGCTCCGACGGCGACGACGACGACGGCGGCGACTACACCGTTTTCTACGGCCAGTTGGGCATGTAGAGCGGCGTAGATCGCCTAGTTTATCTTTATTTTATGTTCTACTATGTAATCGGCGAATTTCGCCCATATATGAATGAAATTCGCCTACTTTGCCATATTTTCCTGTTTTTGAATATTTGGGCCGAATCCTTGGGTTTGGGCACGGCTGGGAATCGGGCCACCCCAGAAACCAGAATAGCGCCGTTGCCCCCAGGCGGTCCAAAATAGTGCCGTTTTTGGGCCTGGGGGCACAACGGCTGGAGATGCCCTAATGTTGGATATGCACCTAAATTGTGGCAGTATTATGTAGTATTGCGGTTGTGCATCTCTATTAAGAAATAAGTGTCATTCGTGATGGGGGTCTACTGATACAGTCTCTTTCAGACATATATGCATCAAAGGATATGTATCTATTTAATCTCCACCAGGTGGCATGCCAATGCAGACACTATTTAGTTTCGTAATTATTGTTATAGAAAATAATACATAGGTGGATTTATTAAAGAAGAAGTAACATGCAATCTGCCCATCTGTATAATGTATTATATGCCTGGTACACCTGTGCTGACCACTAACCACCGCGTGGAATGATTTCACGGTTTATAGTTATACATTTCCAGTAGGGTATGCAAAATGTTGGACCAAGAAATTTTATATATGCGAAAAAGATTTGATGGGCCTTACCATTTTAAATGCACCCAATCATCCTTTTCTTCTTGGGAAGCGCAGGTTTTGATATCTGGTAGCTGATACTTGGGCTAATATTTGGCCTTTGCACTGTATACGTTATTCTGGATTCTTTCTGGGGAATATAACTTTGTTTCCGAGAGATATTTTTGAGGGATATAACCTGAAGCCGTGAGAACATTTTTTAGAAAGCAACCGTTTGCTGCCCTCGATCTGGCATTGTGCTGCAGTTCCCTCCATCCTGGGTCATTGCAATGTTACGGTGCTGCACCAATGCGGTGGGCGTGGTCAGCTGAATTACTCGAAACGCCATAGCAGTAATAGCACCCAGTAACCAACTAGCGTTTCCACATGATTACATGGAAGGTCTGGTTGGCTTGATTTTTTCCTTTTTTCCTCTTGTGTTCTTGGTGTTAAATATACCTGTCCACTACATGATGATATGATAAGGCTCTTATGGGTTGTGGCCCACTCGGTGTCACAGTGTGATCCTTCATTTTGGGCCATTTGAGAGCTATCGATTGATACAAAATTGGAGAAAAAAACAGATCTCGTGTTTCATGGTGGATGGTGATATCAAGGCTAACACTCTGCCTGTTTGTTCTCATTTTTCCTTGGCTAGATTTTTGGATGCTAAAAATATTCATTGGCGCCAATCATCTATATGTAGGTGACAGAGGCAGCTTGACCACATGTTTCCTTCTGTATACTCCCAAGTCTCACTATTGTGTTAGAAAAAATAAAGAGTGCTTATTATCTGCCTGGGACACCTGTGCTGACTAGTGGCCACCACGTGTAAATGTAATGGATTATTTCTATGTTTCCAATATATAGGCATGTATGATGTCTGGTAGCACGTCCTTCTCCTGCTAATAAATAATTGGCCTTACATGTAGATTATTCCGAGTTCTGTTTTGAGAATGGCGCTCTGGTTTGAGATAACATTTGTGGGGATATGACCTGAACTTTCTTGGAAACAAACTGTTTTTTTTAGAATGTAGAGAAGCTATTTGGTCCCTCGATCTGGCATCGCGCTCACTAGTAGAAAAAGGACTTTTCGTCCGGAGTACTGTTTGCCATTAGCCCCGGTTCAGGCAAAAACCGGGACCAGTGCCTGGCACTGGTCCCGGTTCGAGCTGCCAGGGCCCGTGGGGCATTGGTCCCGGTTCGGTTGGGGGCATTGGTCCCGGTTCATGCAAGAACCGGGACCAAAGCTCCAGAGCCGGACCACGTGGCATGCCGCGGAGCTTTGGTCCCGGTTCGTGCCAAGAACCGGGACCAATACCCCTCCCCTGCCTATATATTGTTGCCCCCACCCCCCTCTCTCCTCTGTTTTTTTTTCCTGGATTGGTGGGAAGTGGGGTGCTAGTTTTTTTTCTCTTTGCCACGCACAAGATGTGTTCGATGAAATGCCCGACCCGCACCGAGGTTAGCAACTTTATCCTTTTCGTCTGTAATTGATACAGAAATATTGCACGTGTCGATGTACGGTGGTCATTTCACTATTCAAGATGTTATTGTAATGGTATTTGATAAACTTAATTATATATATGATGCAGATGGATGCACGGATGCGATGGATGTACGGCGAACGACGCAGTTCCGAGTTTATTGCAGGCCTGCATAAATTTCTCGATGTGGCTGAGGCAAACAAAGTGAATAATTTTATGCCTTGTCCATGTGAGAAGTGTCGGAACGTCAGGGAGTACTCTGACCCGAGAACCATTCAAGACCACGTGATTCGGAAAGGTTTCATGCCCAGCTATAATTGTTGGACCAAGCACGGAGAAAGAGGGGTTACGATGGAAGACAATGAAGAAGAGGAGGATGATGACAACTATCCTATGTTCCCTGAGGAATGCGGTGATACTGTTATGGAAGACGTTGAAGAAGAAAGAGGTGAACATCGGGCATCAGATGAGCCCGCTGATGGTCTTGGTGGGGTCATTTCTGATGCAAAGCGAGAATGCGATACAGAAAAGGAGAAGCTAAAGTTGGAGGCCATGCTTGAGGATCACAAAAAGTTGCTGTACCCAAACTGCGAAGATGGCAGCACAAAGCTCGGTACCACACTGGAACTGCTGAAATGGAAGGCAGAGACTGGTTGTTCTGACAAGGGATTTGAGAAGTTACTGAAAATAATGAAGCCGAAGCTTCCAAAGGATAACGAATTGCCCGAGACTACATACGAAGCAAAGAAGGCTATCTGCCCTCTAGGATTAGATGTGCAGAAGATACATGCATGCATTAATGACTGCATCCTGTACCGCGGTGAGTACGAGAACATGGATAAATGCCCGGTATGCAATGCACTGCGGTACAAGATAAGACAAGATGACCCTGGTGATGTTGAGGGCGATGACGAGCCCCCCCGGAAGAGGGTTCCTGCTAAGGTGATGTGGTATGCTCCTATAATACCACGGTTGAAACGTCTGTTCAGAAACAAAGAGCATGCCAGGTTGTTGCGATGGCACAAAGAAGAGCGTAAGAAAGACGGGAAGTTGAGACACCCCGCCGATGGGTCCCAGTGGAGAAAAATCGACAGAGAGTTCCCGACATTTTCAGATGACGCAAGGAACTTAAGATTTGGTCTAAGTACAGATGGCTTTAATCCTTTTGGGGAGCAGAGCTCCAGTCATAGCACTTGGCCCGTGACTCTATGTATCTACAACCTTCCTCCTTGGTTGTGCATGAAGCGGAAGTTCATTATGATGCCAGTGCTCATCCAAGGCCCGAAGCAACCCGGCAACGACATTGATGTGTACCTACGGCCATTAGTTGATGAACTTTTGCAGTTGTGGTCCGAACCAGGTGTACGTGTGTGGGATGAGCACAAACAACAGGAATTTGACCTACGAGCGTTGCTGTTCGTAACCATCAATGATTGGCCTGCTCTTAGTAACATTTCAGGACAGTCAAACAAGGGATACAATGCATGCACGCACTGTTTAGATAAGACTGAAAGTATACATTTGGGAAACAAGAATGTGTACCTGGGGCATCGTCGATTTCTTCCGAACGGTCATGCCGTAAGAAAGCCCGGCAAGCATTTCAACGGTGAGGCAGATCGCCGGAAGAAGCCTAACCTCCCTGATGGTGATGTTATATATGACATGGTCAAGGATTTAGAAGTAATCTTTGGAAAGGGTCCTGGCAGTCTATCTGTTCCGAATGACGCTGACAACCACGTACCCATATGGAAGAAGTGCTCTATATTCTGGGAGCTACCCTATTGGAAAGTCCTAGAGGTCCGGTCTTCAATCGACGTGATGCACGTGACGAAGAATCTTTGCGTGAACCTGCTAGGCTTCCTGGGCGTGTATGGGAAGACAAAAGATACACCGGAAGCACGGGCAGACCAGCAACGTATGAAAGACCCATACAACAAGCAGACGGATAAAGGGCGTCAATACTTAAGCAGATACGCTCTTACCAAAGCAGAGAAGGAAATCTTTTTTGAATGCCTGAGCAGTATCAAGGTCCCGGCTGGCTTCTCGTCAAATATAAAGGGAATAATAAATATGGCAAAGAAAAAATTCCAGAACCTGAAGTCTCATGATTGCCACGTGATTATGACGCAGTTGCTTCCGGTTGCATTGAGGGGGCTTCTACCGGAAAATGTTCGAGTACCCATTGTGAAGCTATGTGCATTCCTCAATGCAATATCTCAGAAGGTCATCGATCCAGTAACTCTACCAAGTTTACAGAAGGCTGTGGTCCAATGTCTTGTCAGCTTCGAGTTGGTGTTCCCCCCATCATTCTTCAATATTATGACGCATCTCCTGGTTCACCTACGCGACGAGATTGCCATTCTCGGTCCTGTATTTCTACACAATATGTTCCCCTTCGAGAGGTTCATGGGAGTCTTGAAGAAATATGTTCATAACCGTGCTAGGCCAGAAGGAAGCATCTCAAGGGGCTATGGAACAGAAGAGGTCATTGAGTTCTGTGTTGACTTTATTCCTGACCTTAAGCCGATTGGTGTTCCTGAATCGCGGCATGAGGGGAGACTGAGTGGAAAAGGCACGCTAGGAAAGAAAGCACTGATATGTAGGGACGGGCATTCTTTAACTCAAGCACACTACACAGTTCTACAAAGTTCCACCTTCGTGGCTCCGTATATCGAGGAACACAAGAATTATGTACGCTCCAAGAACCCGGGGAAGGATGACTCCTGGATTAAAGAAAAACACATGGAGACCTTCGGCAGTTGGTTGCGATTACAGCTCATGAATGACACCACTGTCGGAGATCAGCTCTACTTGTTGGCCGCGTCACCATCTTCGACTGTATTGAATTTCCAAGGGTACGAGATAAATGGGAATACATTTTACACGATCGCCCAAGATAAAAAGAGCACCAACCAGAACAGTGGTGTCCGCTTTGATGCAACAAACGACGATGGGCAAAAGGACACATACTATGGTCGCATAGAGGAGATATGGGAACTTGACTATGGACCTACTTTTAAGGTCCCTTTGTTTCGGTGCAGTTGGGTCAACATGAATGGAGAAGGGATAAAGGTAGACCAGCTGTACGGGATGACAACAGTGGATCTCAAGAATCTTGGTTGTTACAAGAACGAACCATTCGTCCTAGCCAATGATGTGGCTCAGGTTTTCTATGTGAAGGACATGTCCTCCAGACCGAAAAAAAGAAAAAACAAGCAAACGAATACATCAGACGATGAGCCAAAGCGTCACGTAGTTCTTTCAGGGAAAAGAAACATCGTGGGAGTCGAGGACAAGACAGACATGTCAGCAGATTATGATAAGTTTGATGAAATTCCGCCCTTCACAGTGAGAACTGACCCAAGCATCCCGTTAAATAATGAAGATGCTCCATGGTTACGGCTGAAGCGATCATAGGCCAGGGACATACGCGAAGAAGGGTTCATGGCTTTTATGTAAATCAATGTAATGTATTAAACCTTTATGTGATGTGTAGTAATGTATTAAACCTTTATGTGGTGAAACACGCGTGGTAGGTGGTTGTCGGCTCCCACACCTCCCGTGGGAACCTCTCAAACCTCAGCTTCGACCGTCCAAACACAGTTCCCCCTGCATATCAGCGGTAAGACGTCTCTGATGATCTACAACCGTCCGGCAAGACGTCTCTGATGATCTGCAACCGTTTGGAACGGTCGCAGGTCATCAGAGACGTCTTGCCACTGGTTGCCCAAAGATGCCTCTCCGAGTGACGCTGGAATGTTTTGTGTTTGAGCACCACTTCGATCCAAGCAGCGGCAAGACGTCTCTGATGATCTACAACCGTCCGGCAACACATCTCTGATGATCTGCAACCGTTTGGAACGGTCGCAGGTCATCAGAGACGTCTTGCCGCTGGTTGCCCAAAGATGCCTCTCCGAGTGACGCTGGAATGTTTTGTGTGAGTGAGTAACTTGTCTGAGGAGGGCGGCTATATATAGGGTACGTGTGCTTCTTTAGTCCCGGTTGGTAACACCAACGGGTCATGTGGCTCACGAAGTGGTCGTGATACTGCTGATCCAACAGCTCACAATCCCTCAAAAGAAACACACCCCTGATCCAACGTCTCACAAGCGCTTGAAAGAAACACACGATCCGTGTGCTTCTTTAGTCCCGGTTGGTAACCGAAGACGTTGAAAGAACACGGCCACACCACACCACCGCTCCACCCTTCATCCCGCCGACCCGTCGTCGCTGAGGACCACCAACAACAAACCCTCCACCTCCGACGGCCGCTCCCCTCGCCACCTTGGCCGGCCAGAGCAAACACGACGAAGCACACCACCACCAACAGCAAAACCGGAACAGCTCCCACCACCCGCTCCTCCCCTCACCGCCACGGCCGGTCAGAGAAGCAGAGGAAGAGAGACTTACCGGAGAAACCAGACCCCAGTTCCTCCACAGCAGAGCTGTGGCGAAGAGAGGAACAGGGTACCAAAGCTTGAAGCGAGGCCCACCATCTCCGCAGCGACGAGCACCGCCGAGCACACACGACCTCCGGCCGCAGCACGGAAGCAGAACCAAGCCGCTCTCACCACGGCGCCGCTGGAAGCCGCACCGCGCGAAGGAAAGAGCCGCACCTTATTTTCCGAACGCGGTCGCCGAGCCTTCTCCTCGCCGCCGCCGGAACCTAAACTACCCCTAACTACGCACCAGGAGACGAGGAACCAGATCCCCACCTCTCCCCGCCGCCGGAGCGACGGGTGAGGCAGAGATCCAGCCTCGCTCCGGCGAGGAGGAGGGAAACACGGACTCGCCCTTAGCTGCCGCTCTCTACTGTAGAAAAGAGACGGGAGAGGGGAGGACTCTACTGTCCCGTTGCTTATGGAATGTTTAGTCCCACTATCTGTGTGTTTTTTGTTTGAACTTTTTTTGCCGTGTTAACTTTTTTTTGGTAACAGGGCGTGCTAACTATAAGTATATAGATTGCCATAAAAATCCGATAAAATAAATAAATGAATGGGAACTAATATGTGCGCCCTATGAATAATAGATTAATGAGCTGTACAGTTGGATTGGGTGGCAAACACACAAGAAGCGCCGCCTCACATACAGGGGCGAAGCTTACAAAAAAGATCATTGGTGTCATTCCTCTAAATTATCGGTGTCATTTTGTATTTCTAAGCGCATTCTTTATTTATAAAGGGGAATAGTAAAATTCATTGGTGTCATTTGACACGAAAAATTACATGCCAGCTATGCCCCTGCTCACATTATTACTAATTACTTTATTACTAACTATATTAAAGCAGTGCACTTTGTCGCGCTGAGAGCGTTCCGGGTACTGTAGAACACTGTCCCAATGAACAGTGTTCTACAGTACTCCGTGCGTTTGGTTCACTATATAGGTCCATCCTGGATTGCTCCGTACTGGTGTTTGCCTACGTGCTGTCGAGTTCGTGCCTTCGTGGTGGAGATGCCTAATCAAGGTTCCTTCTATGTATGTAAATATTGTTCAATATTCTGGGGATGCTCTATGGAGGTTGCTGATTTACAGTTTTTTCTTGGTTGCTTTCTTCGTATGGGCTGAAGAGTGCCTTTCTTTTTTGGTTACATGTATTATTTACCTCTTGAATCACTGCGGGAGACAAATAGTACTTGATCGTGACTACTGGTAGGAGGGATGCCCTCTTGCCGGAGAAAAAGAAGCAGCATTAGCACAGTTTTTTTGGGGCTTCCCCTCCGGCCAGGCTCAAGCTCTCCTCGACAGCTCCCAAGTACGTCTGCATCTAGGAAGGCGATCTAGCGCCAACTAAACTGCCTTCCAAACTCAAGGTTTAGGTTTGTTCTTGATTAATCTAATGTCAGAAATTTCTATTTGAGCTATACTTGGTCAACAAACAGAATTATTCCTATATATTAAAGCAGTGCACTTTGTCGCGCTGAGAGCGTTCCGGGTACTGTAGAACACTGTTCAAAGCAGTGCACTTTGTCGCGCTGAGAGCGTTCCGGGTACTGTAGAACACTGTCCCAATGAACAGTGTTCTACAGTACTCCGTGCGCTTGGTTCACTATATAGGTCCATCCTGGATTGCTCCGTACTGGTGTTTTCCTACGTGCGCTATTCTGGAAACTGCTAGCGCGTGTTCCGCCGCTTTGACCGATCTATGAATGAGAGACAAATCCTCCACGCCTCTCTCTTTTCTCGCCTCCCCCGCCCCATCCCCTCGCCTGGCCCGTTGCCGGCTCCCCCACGCCCCTACATGTCTCCTCTCCTAGGAGGCGTGGAGGAGCAAGCGCTGCGGCCGGACACGCTGGAGGTAGGCACCAGGGCAGGAGGTAGGTGGCGCTGCTTGGGCGACGAGCAAGACCGCGGGGAACGGCGGCCAACATAGAGGTTGGGCGGAGCTTGGCCGAGGAAATCTGCTGGCGAGGTGCGCCCGGCCTCCGACTCTTATCTCTCTGGGGGAGCCTGAGGCTCGCCGACGGCGCAACACGCATCAGGAGGCGGTTCGCCACGACCTCGAGCCAAGTGGTCCACCACACATCGCTCCTCAACATACTCCAACGAGGTCCGCCTCCTCAGTGTCTAATGCCGTTGGAGCAGAGGGGATCAATAGCACCGGAGGAGCGATGTAGGAAGAGCGCGGCGCCGTCGGGGAGGAGCAGGCGGGTGGTCCTTTATGAACCCTTGCACCTGCCTTTCCCTGCCCGAGCCCCTCCTTGCTTGAACCCCCTTTCCGACGACGGGAGAGGCGAAGGGCTGTTGCACGGCGAAGAACACAGAGGAGCAGGAGGGTCAACACCTCGCAGTCAGGCGGAAGTCGACCTCCCTGTCGAGTTCGTGCCTTCGTGGTGGAGATGCCTAATCAAGGTTCCTTCTATGTATGTAAATATTGTTCAATATTCTGGGGATGCTCTATGGAGGTTGCTGATTTACAGTTTTTTCTTGGTTGCTTTCTTCGTATGGGCTGAAGAGTGCCTTTCTTTTTTGGTTACATGTATTATTTACCTCTTGAATCACTGCGGGAGACAAATAGTACTTGATCGTGACTACTGGTAGGAGGGATGCCCTCTTGCCGGAGAAAAAGAAGCAGCATTAGCACAGTTTTTTTGGGGCTTCCCCTCCGGCCAGGCTCAAGCTCTCCTCGACAGCTCCCAAGTACGTCTGCATCTAGGAAGGCGATCTAGCGCCAACTAAACTGCCTTCCAAACTCAAGGTTTAGGTTTGTTCTTGATTAATCTAATGTCAGAAATTTCTATTTGAGCTATACTTGGTGGTCAACAAACAGAATTATTCCTACAAACAAGTTGCGCTTCTCGGTATCCTCATTCTGATCCTCCATATCGGCATATGGCTCCACTAATGTTGTATGCGGGTTGCAATTAAGCTTACATGCAATGGTATTGGTCTGATAGCTGTAGAACTCAAATGGGCCTGAAATACGTTTGTCTCCTTATTTTCTGTTACCATCCCGTTCTCTTATACAATTAGTTTCTGCAAGTTCCATTGGTTGTTTATTTCAACAACACTACAGTGCTACTTAGCAGTATGCGCTCATCAACTGTATACCAGAATGACAAACCACGTGAACTGGACTGCTTATGGGAGTTACCAAATACTATTCTACGTATAATTATGTTGGTTAATGTACCTTGAAAGCCAACTATGTCTCCGTACTGTAAATTTATATGATTGTTAGATATATGACAAGGTCAGTAATAGAGATATACCATGTTTTCTTTGTTTTGTTTCATAAAACTTATGGACTGGACTGATATTTTAATGCTATCATTTGCTGTCGGTCATGGTCAGGGTGAAAATGATCCATGTAGGCTATGTAGCTAGCGTTCATGGTGGTTGTCGTGCTGACACTAAAGATGGTGGAAGCTAGATTGGTGTAGCCATCAGAGCATGATTATCTTAGACAGCGCCCTCAGCACAACGGAAGATTGATCCTTTCAGCCAGCATTCTTGCTGGAAGTTATATATGTTGATGCTCCACATAGATGCAGCTTGCAGGGTTTAACCATATTACAGAAGCTGCAACCTACACGCAACACTACACAGTACATTGCTTCATATTTTCAGAGTGCAGTACTGATTTCATTTGGCGAACAATTGTTGTCTATATTGAGATTTAACTTCTCTGATGTCTCACAAAAAAAGTCAAGTGTTTTAATTTATATACACGAAATATCCTAAGAGTTCAGAATAGATAAAATTAAGGTTCTGCTAAAAGTATACTCTTAAGTGCTTTAAGTATATACGAAATATAGCTTAAAAGTATGCATACTCTTAGGATGAACCCTGTAAGTCTGCTCTTGCGAGATAAAAGATAATAATTATTGTCAACATAAAGCAATTCATAGTCTATTGATCTCATTTGTGTGTAGGAAAAAACTGCAATTTTAATACTCATGCCAGATAATTGTTATATTGGAAAAGAATTAGATAGACTTTTACTTTTCAAGAGAGATCTCGATGGTGGGACAAGGTTTGTTAGGTTCATCTAGAGTTCTAGACAGTGACCGGTAGTGGTAATTAACTTAATAAGGATAACCTTTTGGATTCAAGCACTAGTGAAAATTGGTTATGCAAGTTATAGCATATAAGTATTGGTCCATTTATATTCTGTAGACCAAAACAACATTTTACACAAATATATTAAATTATACAATCATATAGTCCTACTTCAAATTTCAGAATCAGAATATCTGCATTATCTTTGTGCTATAGTTTGATTTGATGTTTTGCAGGTTAAGAATGACTCGGTGTCCTATTATGAGATCTGAGACTTCCAACATATTGATGCCATCACAACTGAAATATTATTCAACTTGAAGCTGTAACTTCTCTTGGTTATTATTTTTTCTTTGTGATTTTATCCTCCTTAATTTAGTTTCATTGGCACCGTACATGAGCCGGAGTTGAAACTTTTCATGTTTTTAATCATAAACATAGGTGATACAGTTGTTTTTTTTTTCTCTCAATTAAATCTGAATGTAACTTTCTATATTTCCTTCTTACAAAATAACACTTGGTATATGTATGTTCCCTGATCTAGAAACATTGCTTATCATGTCCACGATTTTGTAAATGATGTGAAGAGTGTATGAGAAACGTCATCTTTAATTGGACAATTTCTTCTTCTAAGTTGGATGCTGGTTCAGTTTGCAATTCTGCAATGATATAACATGCCCTGGTTATGAAGAACTTGCATAATATTTTATCATCTCCATGGATGAATCTTATTAGGGAGCTTCATTGTGGTAAAAACTTGCCACCGCAGATTATTTCTTCTGATGGAAGGGTTCAGTTATGATCTTTGAAGCGCTACCTGCACTGTCGAAAATTTATCTTGGAAACGCTACATGTAGTGTCGAAAATGGCAAATCTACTATTTTCTGCCTTCATATTTATGACTGTTTTCTGCCTTCATATTTGTGATAGATAGATTCTGTAGCAAGAAACAGTGGCCGTAAATCCTTACATTCATTTTTCTATCGAACAGGTCATCAACTGTGGGACATCATTCCATCCGAGATAAATCAAGAACACATGACGCATTTTCACTTAACTGATATCTATATATTTCTGGAGCATTACATAATTATCTAATGACTATGCCAACTTAAGTGACGAAGGAGACGACTTCCAATTGGAAGAGAATGCTGAGAAACCTGACGCAATTCCGGTGGCAAGAGAAGAAGAGCAGGACAACGGCGCTCCCCTTTGACAATAAGTCGGAGCCTTCGATTCCATCTAATGACGAATCAGACTCATCTCCATCTGTTGGTTTCTTCACTAAGGTAGAGAAATCATCAACCTTTCCTCAAATGACGAGGACAACAACCATACGAACTGATGCAATATTTATTTTTTGTGATACTAATAAACTGGAAATTCTAACGTTTCTTGAATCATTGTCAATTTGTTCTCTTGCAGCTACATATCCCTCAACCTTTTGGAGTCTGGCATATATGACAGGTTATATTCCATTCATGTTCAGCTTGAAAATTTCTTGCTTCAGTGGCATGTCATGAAGAACTAAATAATCTCCTACTAGAAGCACCAATTGGATTGTTCATGTTACAACAGACATGTTACAATATATATATATATTCTCAAAATTATATAAATCTGAAAGAGAAAAATGTTAGAAGCCATTCCGCATTGATGCTAACTAAACGTAGCCAGGGGCCATTGATGCATTCAAACAACGACATCTGTATCTCTTAGTTAGGATAATTTTTGTGTTCACTGTCCTACAAGCACCTCTGATGTGAAGTTATCCGAATTTTTTCAGCTATGGATATAGTAATGCTTCTGTTGGAAAGCAAGGAAGAATTACAAATTTACCATAAGTTTTTGGCCTCACTGTCATTACTTCAGCACAAAAAACGATAACTAAAATGCTGGTAATATTTGGATTATTGCGCTTCGTAAATTTAATGCTGGTAATATTTGGATTATTGCGCTTCGTAAATTTTTTGTTGGGAAATAATAATATGCAAGTACAAATGTCATTAAAAGATCTTTTTTGGTTATATCACATTAAAATTGACAATGTATCCCCACTTCTAATATATTCTGCGCCACTTTAGGTTTGGCCAACATGAGGTCTTCTCAGCTTCAGTAAAGAGACGAAATGGGTCTGGACTCCTTTTGGTAACGAGCAAAGTTCACCCTTCTGGCGTTGTTCAAACTTCAAACTTCACTTATGAATTCTCACCAAGGGCGCGGCGTGCCGCCGCGCCAAATTCAACTAGTAAGGTCTTTAGTGACAACCCAAAACTGCACTCATCAGTGACTAGAGGGCTTCCCATCAGGCACGCCGCGCCAAATTCAACTAGTAAGGTCTTTAGTGACAACCCAAAACTGCACTCATCAGTGACTAGAGGGCTTCCATCACTGATGGGAGTGGAAGTACACTTGAAGGGACGTGCAACTGGAAGAGCCATGTCTCTTGATGGGCAAGAAGCAGGTTGCGCCTTACTGAAAGTGCCTTTGTACCGACTAGTTGTTTCACAAATGTCGCCGTTGGAGATTAGGTTTTGCTGAAGCAGAACGGAATGCAATTACAATTACTAATTATAAGATATCTACATACATTATGTTTCACATAAAAATAACGGTTTTGCTAATTCTCAGTCGACTGAGAATTTGTTAATTCTCAGTCAATTGTTTAGCCGTTCGTTTACTTGATCTATTAATAGCTGATTATGACCGAGCGTAACGTTGTACGAACTGCTTGTTGTGGGCTTCTTCCTTCGGAAGTGAGAACTGTTTTGGGCTTTTTCCTTCCGCCCTTGTTTGGTGGGCCGTGAACATACGGCTTTGAATTTTCCGTTGCTTTATTTTTTGTCTTGTAGCTTATTCTCAACTCTAGTTAGTAGTTACGTCTCTACCAAGATAACAAAGAACTTTTCTTTTTCACTGTCATACAAATTATTGTTGGTAGTTATATAATTTTTTTTATTTTTCTGATTTTTTGTGTCATACTTGTAATATTTTTAATTCACTATATTTTTTTGAAATTGTTTTCCCTTTTTTCTCTTATCCTCGTTCTTTGTGTGGGTTTTGTAATTCTCAGTTAGCCGAGAATTAGCTTAGCACTCATCAACACCCTAACCGTCCAATTTTTCTTGCGTTAAGATTCGTGTAGTTGAGTTGTCGCTAATCTAGTCGCTTGCTTCTTTTTCTTTTTTTCGTTTTCTACACATATTAAATTTTAGATGTATACGGAGGCGAAACCAAAAAATTCTTGTTAGACATGGGTGACATCATTCGACCGAGACTTAAGCTAGTTCTCGGTCAAAAATTTCTTGTTAGACATGGTTGACATCATTCGACCGAGACTTAAGCTAGTTCTCGGTCGAATGATAGCTAGTCACACTCTTCTTACATATGGATTTTCTAATTTGTCGCCTGACATTTATTTAATTATCAAATGACTATACAGACGTTAGATATTACGTGGAGTTTCATAAATTTTGTTGTTTCTTTTTTCTTTTCTATTGTTTTGCACATGCTACTAGCATCTTCGGGATAGCCCGGTAACATAAGAGAGCAAGAGTGGGAATAATTGATGGTTGATTGAAATCGAGCGTGTCGTTACATTAAGAAATAGCTATTGTGGATTTGCTCTGTTTCCAACGGAAATATGTGTTGGGTCGTATATCCCATTCGGATCATTTTAATTCCTGGAATGTGACCATATGCTTGAGTTTTTTGTTTTTTCTTTGTTCTTGTAATTAATCTCATGGTTAGTTACCCCCCAGTTGTAATTGCATTTGCAACTGAGATTTTTTCGAGGATGTGCCAGTTGCAACTGGACTTGCAATTGAGATTTTTTTCCCAGTTGCAACTGAACTTGAAACTGAGATTTTTTTGTCCCAGTTGCAACTGCACTTGCAACCGAAATTTTCTCAAGGATGTCCTCAGTTGCAACTGCACTTGCAAATGAGTTTTTTTTGTCCACCAATTGCAACTCACTTGCAACTGAGACTTTCTCGAGTGATGTCCTTGTTGCAACTACACTTGCAACTAAGATTTTTTTTCTTTTTTACCAGTTGTAACAACATTTGAAACTGAGATGTCCTCGAGGATGCTCTAGGTGCAACTACAATTGCAACTAAGATTTATTTCTTTTTTTTTGTCAGTTTCGACTGCACTTGCCACTGAGATTTTCTCAAGAATTCCCCCTACAACTGCACTTGCAAGTGAGATTTTTTTACGGTTTTGCTAGTTCTCAATCGCATAAAAATTAGCTTAGTTCTCAATCGCATGACGTCATTAGTTGCAAGAGTGGAGTTGCAACTGATTCAGACCACTTGATTTGCTTCGTGATTCGTGTACCAGTTGCAAGTCAACTTGCAACTGGGATTTGATGACGTCATGCGATTGAGAATTAAGTTAGTTCTCATTCACCTGAGTTGCAAGTGGACTTGCAACTGCTCCACACCGTTCGATTTGCTTCGTGATTCGTGCTAATTACGAGTTGCAACTTGACTTGCAACTGGGATTGATGAAGTCATGCGAATGAAAACTAAACTAGTTCTCATTCGATTGAGCATTAGAGAGACCCATTTTTTTTACCCACAGTTGCAGTTGCACTTGTAACCGAGATTTTTTCGAGAATGTCCCAGTTGCAATTGCACTTGCAATTGAGATTTTTTTGCCCAGTTGCAGCTGAACTTTAAACTGAGATTTCCTGGAGGATACTCTAGTTGCAACTCCACTTGAAACTGAGATTTTATTGTCCCAGTTGCAACTGCACTTGCAAACGAGATTTTCTCAAGGATGTCCCCAGTTGCAACTGCACTTGCAACTGAGATTTTTTTCTTATTTTACCAGTTGCAACTGCATTTAAAACTGAGATGTCCTCGAGGATGCTCCAGGTGCAATTGCACTTGCAACTAAGATCTGTTTCTTTTTTTGTCAGTTTCAACTGCACTTGCAACTGAAATTTTCTCAAGAATGCCCCGAGCTGCAACAGCACTTGCAAGTGAGATTTTTTTTACCCCAAGTTGCAATTGCACTTGAAACTGAGATTTTCTCAAGGGATGTCCTAGTTGCAACTGCACTTGCAATTGAGATTTTTTCTTTTTTTCCAGTTGCAACTGAACTTTAAACTGAGATTTTCTCGAGGATGCTCTAGTTGCAAGTCCACTTGAAACTGAGATTTTTTTGGTCCCAGTTGCAACTGCACTTGCAACCGAAATTTTCTCAAGGATGTGCCCAGTTGCAACTGCACTTGTAACTGAGATTTTTTTTGTCCACCAATTGCAACTCACTTGCAACTGAGACTTTCTCAAGAGATGCCCTAGTTGCAACTGCACTTGCAACTAAGATTTTGCTTCTTTTTTTAGTTGCAACTGAGATTTCCTCGAGTATGTTCCAGTTGCAGCTGAGATTTTTGAGGGATGCCTTAGTTGTTAACTACACTTGCAACTGATTTTTTTGTTACACGTACATTGCAATTGATATTTCCGCTTTAAGAAAAGGAACGGAGAAAAACCACTAGGAATCAACATGTTGACACCATTTGACTGAGACCAGGTTCATTCGGAGTCGACTAAGACCTAGTCACACCGTTCAAAAAATTCAAAAAATGTTGCACTTCCATTTTGATTCTAGAATTACATATTTATTTATTGTGTCTAATTTCTTTTTTAGTGAATCTTCTGCCATAAAAAAGAAGAACTGCCCAATTATGTCCGCACATGCCTCCTTGTGTTTTTAAGATATTGTTTGTCCCATTTGTGGGCTATGCTTTACGTTCACCTGTAAAAAAAGGTTCATAAGTTTCCTTGAAAATATTCACGAAGGTTAACAATATTATTCAGGGCATCCAAAAAATTGTCCTTGTGGTTCAAACTAAATGCTCTCGTGTTTAAAAAATATGCACAAGTTCAGAAAAATATTCACGTAGTCAAACAACAACCGTCTTTTTTGAATCCCATGAACATTTTCTTAAATTCATAAACCTTTTTCTATACAAGTGAACGTTTTAAATATATGAACATTTTTTGTCGAACCCCTGAAGGCTTTTAGATGGCTGAGCATTTTTCAAAATGTGAACAATTTTTATACTGGTCAAACATTTTATTTGTTACAGGTAAACATTTGTTTCTCGAAATGATTATTTTTAGTAATTATTAAATATAATAATATTTATTTACTGAATTATTTTCCAAATAATTAAAAAATAGAATTATCACTTATTTTTAGATTAAGAAGAACGACCAAACCAGTTTTTTTTGTTTTGTTTTGAAAACGACCCACACAGTAGCTTTTTTTTTTCGGTAACGAGGAAGCAAACCCTCTCTTTCTACCTGGCCAGATGCTACCTGGGCCTTTGGGCCTTCGCTGGGGTATGCAGTGTGAGCGAGTCGAGAGCCATCGACAGGCCACAACACGTACAAACGAAAAAATTAATTGATCGGGAGTAAATAGCTGGGAATCAACGTGTGACGTCAGTCGTCAGTCGACTAAGAACTAGTCACACCCTAAAAATAATACGTCCACTGCATTGCAGTGCATCTGTATAACGACGTCCCATTACGTTATTACATTTGCTTTTCATACATATCCAAATAAATCCCTTTTTGAGTTTAAAGAAACAAATACATACATATATGGCTATCGTTAGTCATTATAAATGTTTGTTACTACAGTAGCTACAAGAAACAAACAAAATATAAGTCGGTGAAATTTAGGGAGAAAGATTTGAGGACTATTGAAAACCACATAGAAATAGGTGAACACATTTTTTTTTAGAGTTTCCTTACGAGGATTTATCAAAGAGTCAAGTTCGAAAAATTCGTTGAAAGAATTCGAATCTTGCGGTGCGGGGCACACAGGTACGCATATTCCCTGGTGGGTGACGTCCCCCAGATATTTTTTCACAGTGACTCCAGCCAATTTATGGGTACGCACGCACCGCATTCCTACCTCCACCTCGAACGCAGCTGCTCCGGCTGGCTCGACCGAAACGGCAGAAACGGACGGGCCAGAGCGGGGCAGCGGAGGAGGACGACGGTCTCTCTTCGTCCACGAAGCTTCCTCCCCCAGTCCCCGCCGCGTACAGGTACAGCTAGCTACCCCGCCGTCCCGTCCCGCCTTAAAAGCACGAGTCCACCTCACACTCCTCCACTGTTAACACCACACCACACCACCTCGTACTCGAGCTACGCCGATCAGCGGCACCACACCACCATGCAACCCTGCGGCGGGTGCTTGGCCGCGCGCCGCCTCCTCCTGGCATCGCCGGCGCCCCCGCCGGCGGACCAGTCCATGGACGCGCAGCGGGCGCACCTGGAGCGGGTGCTCGGCGCCACCACCACCGTGCTCTTCCTCGCCAGCGTCTCCTACGTCGCCCTCAGCACGCTCTACGGCTGCCTCCGCCCCGCCCGCCTCACCAACCAGCAACCCAGCGACGACGACACCTCGCCGGGACCGCGGGAGGAGGAGACCAAGCGCGCGCTCGACAGGATCCCCGTGCGGGTCGTCGCCCTACACCAGCCCGGCGGCCTGAAGGGAGGTGCCGAGGCGGCTCTCGAGGAGGACGCCGACGACTGCGCGGTGTGCCTGGCGGAGTACGCGGCCGGGGACCAGGTGCGCGTGCTCCCGGCGTGCCGCCACGGGTTCCACCGCGAGTGCGTCGACCGCTGGCTGCTCACGCACGCGCCCACCTGCCCCGTCTGCCGCGCCCCGGTGGTCGCCGCGCACGTCGAGGACGCCGACGCCGGCAAGGAGGATTGCGCGGATGGGCCGCACGGCGGCGCTGGTGTGGACGGCTCCTCCCGTGCCATCCCGGTTGCGTGACTTGAGTACAAGTAGATTGGCGCGCGGCTCGCGGTTTCACTAGCACTAGTAGTAGTAATCTGAATCCCTTAGCCTATACTAGGTCCATCAATTTTGATGTCTCCAACATTTGATTCGTTGTTATCACCGAAGAGTAATAATGGATTAGTTCATGGTAGACCCGATAGATTAAAATTCAGTTTTGTCACCACGGATCCAAAAACTGAATGGAATTTTGAGCTACTCAGACATTTGTGTCCATTCTGAAAAGGGAGGAGCTGTCTTCCGAAATGTGAGCTTCGAATGGAACCAAATCAAATTGTGCATCTTTTATGACATACAAAAATGATTCTGTGACTATTTGATTTGACTAGCTTTTTGTGACTAGTATATGACATCATATTAAAAAGGATATTACGTTGTACTAAAAATAGGTTATTGTACCAAAAATGCGGAGGAGCAGTGACGTCACGGGAGGGGCTTGGCATACACTTGACCCCAGATTCTATCGCAAGGTCAACAAGCTTTAGCGTGCGGTCAGCTTCCAATAAAGTTTCCAGGCGCAAGTGCAAAGTAAATTGAAAAACGGTTTGCCGCCCAACCGACTTGGGAGATTTGGGATCATCGAGAGTGTGGCGCTCCGGCTTAGTTGGTTTTGGTACTGAGTGGATGAACTTTACTAAGCTCTGGAATGGAACAGGCAATCCTTACACCAAGGCCGGTATAAAGTTGTTATATCCTTGATGTGAACTAATTGTTGGCAATGGTCAAAAGGCCACGTGACCAACCAACAACCCGGTGACGATGACATGTCAACTGCCCTGGGGACATGGGACGAAACCAAACATGAACTCGAGGAGATCCCCGTGTGGGTGGTCGCCCGGCATCACCCACGTCCGCTCGTCGCCGATAGCTCACCGAATGAGGAGGTGGAGGACGATGAGGCAGACGACTGCACGGTGTGCCTCGCGGATTACACGGCCGAGGACGAGGTGTGTGTTCCCTCTGTACCTCCACAGGTTCCAACACATCGATTGCTAGCTGCTCACGCGTGGGCCCACCTGCCTATCTGTCGCGCCCCATGCACCACGCTCGTGGAGGATGGGATGCTGATGCCGGATAGTACGATTGCGTGACCGGCCCCGGCGCAAGGCCGACCCATTGGTCGGGCAAGAAGAGCGACCGCCCAGGGCCCCAAAATGGTAAAGTATATAATAATCACTATGCTATTATCCATTACCCACATAAAAAAAGAAATATGCAAGACTTTTTCTAGTAGAAAACACACAGTTTTGAAAACAATTTTCCTGAAAGAATTACACATCACGGACCTTTTACAATTTCACAAGTCAAAATGCAATGATGCCATTTTTACAAGATCAATCCATACACTTTGTTGGTATTAATACTGGTTAAAGATGTGAATTAAAGATTGGGAAAATTCATGTGCGCTTTCAGATTAGAACAGAGGGAGTATTATAACATAATAAAATGGTTAATTTACGGGCATAAATACACACCACGGGCCTGTTGGGATGTAACAATAAACCAATGTGAATTGCTACAATAAGTTAGCTACCATGTTATCTCTTACCAAGTGGAAGTCCTATGTTTTATGAGAATGTATGTTATTATATTTTAATGTTTAATTTTGTACGCTAAATTTTAATTTATAAACTAGCGGTGGAATGTTGTACACCGGATAGTAGAATACACAATACTTTTTCATTGGTTATTACTTTTAGCAATGCTATTTAAATTACCAAGTACACATCATACACGATGTGTTAAATTATATAATTTTGACAACAAAAAAGTAGTTTAATTGATTCAATTTATAATCTACGAATTTTTATAAAGATGAAAGCATATACTACACTAGAGACTGCTATTTAGACATTTGTTAGATTACACTCTTTACCTTTACCATTTATACATATAAATTCTATACACTGAAAAACACACCAACTAGTATTTCTCGAAATATTGAAAGTTATATGTGGTTAAACTATGCAACAAATAGAAATTTATACTTATAATACTATAACATGCTAAATTAAGACCTGTAGAAGTATACAAGTTTAGTACAAATTGTAATTTGATTCACTATGTATCTAAGTGTTTATTGAACCAGCCCCGCCTACGACGTTGATGTCGACCGTTCACGTGCGACCCTCGCGGTGCCATTTAAGGAGTAGAATATTGTTTATCATTGATTCACAAGTAGTATTTGATCTGTTTGATGTCACAATTTTTTGATGATGCTAGGTGTTATAACCCAGAATAATATTGCATGGTGGACCTGATAGATGAAGATTCAGATTTTAATGCCAGTTTTGTAGATGTGACCATAAACGGACAAAGTAGTACACTGGTAGATAACCAGCACAAAAGAAAAGCTTTTAGTCAAAGTGACCAAATAATGACAAACGTTGTCATCCTTATATGAATTCAAACAAATTGTGATCAAGCATGTAACCAGTTGCCGATTATGTTTACAACGTTACGTGGCGAATTTATTTGCCACATAGGCGTTCCCCTCGTTGCCCCTGAGTGCCGACGAGAGGAACCCTAACTAGCCGCCGCCGCCAGACCCCACCCCTCCCTCCTCCTCCTCCCTCGTCGCCGAAGAGGACCTGGCCGGGCAAAGCCCTGGCCGTCCCCGGCATAGGCGGGGTCTCCTCCCCTCCTCGTGCGAAGGGATCAGACCGGCCGACGCCCTCATGCCTAGGCGTGGTGCAACCGCTGGCACCATGGCGTGGTGGCACACTGACGCACGTCAGCGCGTGGTGTAGCGGCGATGCGGTGCATGGCGTGGCGGCAAGGGAGCTTTGACACGTCTCCAACGTATCTATAATTTTTTATGTTCCATGCATGTTTTATATCAAATGCCACATGTTTTGCATCTACTCTATGTCACTTTTATACATTTTTTGGGACTAACCTATTAACAAGATGCCGAAGTGCCAGTTCCGTTTTCTGCTATTTTTGTATTCCAGAAAAGCTAGTCTGGAAATATTCTCGGAATTGGACGAAACTTCACGGGGATCCCTATTTTACCAGAACACACCTGAAGGACCAAAGGAGCAACAGAGAGCCACCAGGAGGCCACACGCACCTAGGCGCGGCCCCCCGCGCGCCCTAGGGTGGTGTGGGCCCCTCGGGGGTCAGAGCCGCCGCCCTTTCGCCTACTTATTCCCCCGACGCAAAAACCCTAAGGCCTGAGCCAATATCCACAAAAAGTTCCAGAGACGCCGCCGCCGTCAACCCTAGCTCGGGAGGGTCAAACCTCTTCCCGGCACCCTGCCGGAGAGGGGAATCATCACCGGAGGCTTCTACATCGCCATGCCTGCCTCCGGAGTGATGCGTGAGTAGTTCATCCTTGGACTACGGGTCCATAGCAGTAGCTAGATGGTTGTCTCTCCACTTTGTGCCATCATGTTTAGATCTTGTGAGCTGCCCTACATGATCAAGATCATATTATTGTAATGCTACATGTTGTGTTTGCTGGGATCCGATGAATATTGAATACTATGTCAAGTTGATTATCAATCTATCTATATGTTATTTAAGATCTTGCATGCTTTCCGTTACTCGTAGATGCTTTGGCCAAGTAGATGCTTGTAACTCCAAGAGAGAGTATTTATGCTAGATAGTGGGTTCATGCCTCCGTTTAATCTGGGAGAGTGACAGAAAGTTCTAAGGTTGTGGATGTGCTGTTGCCACTAGGGTAACCTAACGATGCTATGTCCACGGGCATATGTGTTTGTTTACATTACGCACTTTACTTAATGCAATTATCCGTTGCTTGCAACTTAATACCAACGGGGGACTCGGATGACAACCCGGCGGTGGATTATTAGTCATAGATGCTGTTGGATAACGGTCTATGTATTTGTCGTAATGCCCAATTAAATATCATAGTAGTCATCATGTCATGTATATGCATTGTCATGCGCTCACTATTTGTCAATTGCCCAGCTGTAATTTGTTCACCCAACATGTTAGTTATCTTTTATGGAGAGACACCACTAGTGAACTGTGGACCCCGGTCCATTCTTTTACACTGATTAAACAACCACAAACTGCAAACTGTTCCTTTTTCATTCTCTGCAATTTAATACTCATTTTCCACACCATACGTTTAATCCTTTGTTTTCAGCAAGCCGGTGAGATTGACAACCTCACTGTTTCGTTGGGGCAAAGTAGTTTGATTGTGTTGTGTGCAGATTCCACGTCAAATCCAGTTGCGCCGCATCATATTTCGCCGTTGACAACCTTCTGAAGAGTTGCTGCTCCTACTGGTTCGATAACCTTGGTTTCTTTCTGAGGGAAAACTTGCTGCTGACTGCATCATACCTTCCTCTTGGGGTCTCCCAACGAACGTGTCACTCATCAAGCATTTTTCTGGCGCCGTTGCCGGGGAGACAGCAGTCTTCTGCAAGGGGAGTTTCACGCTTCCAATCTCTTTACTTTGTTTTTGTCTTGCTTAGTTTATTTTATTTTATCTTGTTTGCTTTCAATTATCAAAAACACAAAAAAATTAGTTACTTGCATCTAGTTTATTTTCTGTTTGGTTTTTATTATTTCATCATGCTTCTCCCTAAGTATACTTTAAAAGAAATATCTGTGGGTAGTGGGTCTATCATTGGAAGAGATAACATTGAGGAATTCTTTAATCATGTTAGTATGGTTGAAGATTTTGAAGATAGATCCTTGGTAGAACTTGCTCCAAATTATGAAATTGCTACAGCTTCTCTAGTTCACATGTTGGAAGCTCGGTTTGTCAATCTTAGTCCCATAATGCAGCACATGTTTCTAAAACTTCATGATACGGAAGATGGTGAAAAGAAAGATTTTGTTTTAGAAACCCTACTTAAAGAATTTGGTGATGTTGCTAGGGAAGCTAGAAAAGTTTTTATTAAATAAGATGCTTGGGTATTGTATTGACGTTGTTAATACACTTGAAAAACTTGAAAAAGAGAGGCTTAAGTACACTAAAGAAACTAATGAGGGGGAAGTTAAAATACCAATACCTTTTAAGCTTATAGGAATGCAGGAGGCACTAGAAAAGAATTTTGATTGGATTGTTCCTGAAAACCCATTTGATGAATATGATGAGCCTAGAGGTATTGAGAAAGGGAATTCCGAAACCTACATAGATAAGATAAATGCATTGTTGAGAAAACTTCCGACCTCTCTTTGGATGCTTCTTCACTTGGTAATACTTGATGCATGCTTTGTGCCTAGCTAAAAGGCGTTAAAGAAAAGCGCTTATGGGAGGCAACCCATTATTTTTTTTTCTGCAATTTTTCTTTTATTGAGTCAAGGAGGATGTTTACTTCTGTAGCAACTCCTTTGTATCTTTATTTTCTCGCATTGTTGTGCCAAGAGTAGCCTCTAATGTTAAGATGATGCTTAATTTTGATTGCTGCGCAGAAACAGATTTTTGCTGTTCACTGTACGAAATTCCTAAAATCACCAGATTGTTAATTAAATCTGAAATTTTTTGCGTAATCTTTATGAATGTCTGAATCTTTCATTAGTTCAGTTTTCGATCTGAGCGTCGTAAGTGCCTCGAAAAAATTCGTCTTTGCGGACTGTTCTGTTTTAGACAGATTATGCCTTTTTATTTTTGCATTCTCTCTTTTACTAGTGTTGAGTGAAATTCTTTTTTGGGTGGAAGAGCTTCACATAACATCAGTGGCTGTAGCTAATGTTTAAAGTAACAAATCATATTGCGTCTTTATAGAACATGTGAATTTTTGATTATGCACTAACCCTCTAATGAGATCTACTTTGAGTTTGGTGTGACGGAAGTTTTCAAGGGTCAAGAGAGAAGGATGATATAATAGGATCAAGAAGAGTGAAGAGCTTAAGCTTGGGGAGGCTCCCATGGATCTCCCCAGCATATTTCAAGAAGACTCAAGCGTCTAAGCTTGGGGATGCCCAAGGCATCCCCTTCTTCATCGTCAAAATTATCAGGTCATCTCTAGTGAAACTATATTTTAATTCTTTCACATCATATGTGCTTTTCTTGGAGCGTCTGTGTGCTTTTATTTTCAGTATTGCACTTTTATTTTCAATAAAGCTTGACTGGACCCTAGCATTCTTGATTGGGAGAGAGACACGCTCCGCTTTTTCATGAGAATACTCCTATTCTTCACTTATATTTGTTGAGTATTCATATCTAGCGCTGTTCAGCTTTTAGCTCTTGTTTTCATGTATCTCTTGTCAGAGCTATTAGCTTTCTTTTGTAGAAAGTACTCTCTTGCTTCACTTATATTTGTTTGGAGAGTTTTGAAATAAATTGATTGGTGTTTGGTTGGTTCAGAAAATGTTGCATGTGGTAATTGGTATAAGGAAAAACTTGCTTAATCTTGTAGATCACTAATGGATAACTTGATGCTTGTCAATTGTTTTGAGTTAACAAGTAGATCATGATTAAATTGTGCATCACATGAGTTAAGCCTATTAGTGAAGAACTACCGTAAAGCTTGTTGAAAATTTGGTTTGCATCGGTGGTATCTCTAAGGTCTAGATATTTTCTAATAACAGGGTTTGGTTAACAAGGAAGACGGTATGAAGTCTTATAACGTTTGCAATATGTTTGTCATATAAAACTTGGTGTACGGGTTGATATTCTTGTTTGCTTACATAACCTTGCTAGCCTAAACTCTGTACTGAGAGGGAATGCTTCTCGTGCATCCAAATCCTTGAGCCAAAATCCATGCCATTTGTGTCCACCATAACTACCTATATGTGGTATTTCCTTGCCACTCCAAGTAAATTTTTCATGTGCTACCTTTAAATTATTCAAAATGTTATTATTCCCTTTTTGTGTCAATGTTTACTAGCTCATGAGGAATTAGTGTGGTTATTCTTTATTCTATTTGTCAATGGACTTTTACACCTGGACTAGTGGCATATACATCCGCTTATCCAATAACTTGCAAAAAGAGCTGGCAACGGGGTGCCCAGTCCCAATTAATTACAACTTTAACCAATTAATTCTCTTCACACTTTTGCCCTGATTCATCAGTAAGCAATGACAAACAGTGAAATACCTGAATGTGTGTAAACCAAAGAGAAAGAGGGATGATCTGCCTTGCTGGTAGAAATAACGTCCTTCATGGGAGCCGCTCTTAAAAGTCCGTTTGACAGGTAGAATACTGTTCTCACCCGCTACCATTCGTTGACAATTAACAAACACCTCTCAAAAATAGATACTCCTCCATGGTATGTGATTGATGGAAGGCACCCGAGGATTCGGTTAGCCATGGCTTGTGTTAGCAAGGTTGGGAGGAGTATCAAATATTTTATGCAATCTCTATATGCTTTCAAAAACCTAAAAGCTCTAGCACATGATTTAATCCCTGCTTCCCTCTGCGAAGGGCCTTTCTTTTACTTTTATGTTGAGTCAGTTTTCCTATTCTTTCTGTCTTCCACAAGCAAACACTAGTGTCAACTTTGTTACAACATGCGTTATATGCTGTATTGGACTTGTTATACTACTTTGTGTTGACAATATCCATGAGATAAATATGTTGAAAGTTGAAGCAAATGCTGAAACTAATTCTTCCTTTGTGTTGATTAAATACCTTTATTAGAAACTATTGCTTTATGAGTTAACACTTATGCAAAACTGTTTGATGCTTGTCTCGAAAGTACTATTCATGAAAACGTTTAGCTTGTGTGATTCATTGTTTACTCATTATCTATTTGGTAGCAAATTATAGACCATTGACTTGGATCACTTCATTCATTTACATGTGCCTTGCAATATTATATGATCAAGATTATGATGGTAGCATGTCACCTCAAAAATTATTTTGTTTTTATCGTTTACCTACTCGAGGACGAGTAGGAACTAAGCTTGGGGATGCTGATACGTCTCAAACGTATCTATAATTTTTGATGTTCCATGCTTGTTTTATACCAATTGCTACATGTTTTGCATCTACTTTATATCACTTTTATACATTTTTTGGGACTAACCTATTAACAAGATGCCGAAGTGCCAGTTCCTGTTTTCTGCTGTTTTTGTATTCCAGAAAAGCTAGTCTGGAAATATTCTCGGAATTGGACGAAACTTCACGGGGTCCTATTTTACCAGAACACACCTGAGGACCAAAGGAGCAACGAGGAGAGCCACCAGGAGGCCACACGCACCTAGGGCGCGGCCCCCCTGCGCGCCCTAGGGTGGTGTGGGCCCCTCGGGGGTCGTCAGCCGCCCTTTCGCCTACTTATTCCCCCCGACGCGAAAACCCTAAGGCCTGAGCAATATCCACGAAAAGTTCCAGAGACGCCGCCGCCGTCAACCCTAGCTCGGGAGGGTCCAGAACCTCTTCCCGGCACCCTACCGGAGAGGGGAATCGTCACCGGAGGCTTCTACATCGCCATGCCTGCCTCCGGAGTGATGCGTGAGTAGTTCATCCTTGACTACAGGTCCATAGCAGTAGCTAGATGGTTGTCTCTCCACTTTGTGCCGTCAAGTTTACATTACGCGCTTTACTTAATGCAATTATCCGTTGGTTGCAACTTAATACCAACGGAGGACTCGGATGACAACCTGGCGGTGGATTATTAGTCATAGATGCTGTTGGATAATGGTCTATCTATCTTGTCGTAATGCCCAATTAAATATCATAGCAGTCATCATGCCATGTATATGCATTGTCATGCGCTCACTATTTGTCAATTGCCCAGCTGTAATTTGTTCACCCAGCATGTTAGTTATCTTTTATGGAGAGACACCTCTAGTGAACTGTGGACCCCGGTCCATTCTTTTACACTGATTAAACAACCACAAACTACAAACTGTTCCTTTTTCATTCTCTGTAAGTAAACATCATTTTCTACATCATACGTTTAATTCTTTGTTTTCAGCAAGCCGGTGAGATTGACAACCTCACTGTTTCTTGGGACAAATCATTTTGATTGTGTTGTGTGCAGGTTCCACGTAAGCGCCGGAATCCCTGGTGTTGCGCCGCATCATATTTCGCCGTTGACAATCTTCAGAAGCGCTGCTGCTCCTACTAGTTCGATAAACCTTGGTTTCATACTGAGGGAAACTTGCTGCTAGACTGCATCATACCTTCCTCTTGGGGTCTCTCAACGGACGTGTACTGCACGACAAGCAAGCTTCCCGGGTCCGCCAGACACGGTGGTTTGGTCCTTGGCCGAGGGACAACCAGGATTTCGGTTCTTTTTGTGCTCTCCGGCAAGGGTGGCAGTCGTAGATCGGATCCCCCGTTCCAATCTGTTGTGGGTTGGCCCTTGGCCGACTGATGGCGCGTGGAAGGGACAGTGAGGGGAGTTTGGAGGTCCCCTGCTGAGATTCCAATGGTGGTGTGCGTCTCACGATGCGGCACCGTCCAGATCCAGCTAGCAGCAGGGTCGGGTGGCGTACCTGCCGATGAAAGTTGCGCCCACTTTAGTCATGGCGGACGATCGCGGCGTATTTGACGTCATTTTTTTCAAACACGTCGTCATTGCAGTTCGTGTTACCTCACTCGGGATGCTCCAGGGAAAACCCTAAATCTGGGTCTCCCAGATTGGATGATGGTGGCGCCTTTTGTATCGCTCTCCCGCCCGGGCATCATTTTGGAGCAATGGCTGGACAGACCTATAGATGAAGTGGTGTTTCATCTCCTACATCGACGACAGTGAGTCTCCGTGGCATGGCGCTGCGGGGTCTCGTCGATGCACGCGGGATGATGGACGCACGCAGGGCGGTGGTGCTGCATGTCTGGCGACGTGGCGGTGGGTCTGGCAAGGTCATTGCATTTGATCACTCCTGAAGATGGATCAGTGGAAGACGGCGACAGGCAGAGTATCAACGTCTGTATTGGCGCGCGTCGTGTGCCTGCTGGACCGGTTTGTGCCCCAGGCCAGCCATTGGGCAGCTTGGTTGAGCCCTCTAGATTTAGATGATGTGCGTACGTGTGTGAGGTCAGAGCACTTGGCTCCGATCAGGTCCAACCCCTTCATCAAGGTTGAAGGTGTAGCGAATTTTTTCCTAGACGGTGATTTCCGGCTGATCGATGTATCTCTTTGTAAGGCTTGGTGGTTTCTATTTTCTCTTATTAATAATAAAACGGATGTGTGCATCCTTTGGATGCAGACGCTGGGGCCTGGGGTACACCCTCCATTTCGACAAAAAACAAAGTTATTATTGATAAGGACGATTCCTTTGCGAAGATAGCACACAAGTTTTTATATATTTATAGCGTTATATTTATTTTAACTATTTTTTAGTTATTAACGACTAACACATTTGATTGAACCAATGCTCTATACATGGAATCTACTGGGATATTTTTGTTCTCAAGTAGGTTCTACCAAAATTCATCTGTCTCTTGCAACAGCTGGACCAAAGCCAACCGCCCAACTAGGCCACTCCATGGCACAGTTCTTGGACCAATTATATCTAGATTGAATCAATTTAGTGGAGATGATTCCAACACTATGGCATTTGTATGGCTCTTGCGGTGGATAATATTAGGTAGAGCTAGATGTTGTTCTCGGGAGTGGTATTTGCTCTCCGACCCAATCCTTAATATTAAATGATCCAAAGTGGAAGAAGTTTTTCTTCATCACGATTAGATCGACACAATAATAAAAGTCACCCGGTTTCTAAATTATCAGGGAAAATGTCTTTGATCCAATATATTTTGTTGTCATAAGAGTTTGCCACACCACATGTTCGCTGAGAAGGTTGAAAAGCCATTCTCCGAGAAAGGCTGTGTTTTAACCTGAAGTTCATGATACCCAACCCACTTAATCTTTAAGCTGGGGAACCACTCCCTTAACCAGACGATACTTTTTTTCTCACTATAATCTTGACACAAGAATCTTGATCGAAAATAGTCCAATCTATGTAAGACTCTTTTTGGTAACTTTAAGAATATACATTGACAGATTAGTTAGGACTAAATTAATGAGGACTAATCTTTCACCCAGAGATGCATGGAGTTTTCCTTTCCAGTTATTTAGCATTTTTTAGTCGGTCTTTGATGTCAACTTCATGCACTAGCCAACACAAACAAAAGTCCGAACTGATGAAAAGTGCTAGTGCAATTAGGGCTGGATATCGAGCCAACTCGACTCAACTTGTAAATACTCATTAAGTAACGAGCTGACTCGACTCAACTCATTAACTAAGCGAGCTCAAGATCCCAGCTTGGCTCGACTCAATTAAAACTCGAGCTAGCTCAATAAACTTATTAGGCTTGGTAGGAAATGTGAACGTAATTAGCATCATAACTTTTATATCGGCAACAGACATCATTCCACAATATAACGCAAACTTAAACATCCAAGTTGCTTAACACACCGTCGTCCATGACACAAACTGACACCACGATAGAAAATAACATCACAAAGTTCTTGAGTAGTACTCTACTACTCTACTAAACAAGTAACAAAAGGTCTTGACGCTTGACTTTCATCTTATTCGCGAGTTGACTGCAACGGAGACTGCAGGTTGCTGTAGTGCAGCTACTTGTGATCCTCACAGAATGTCTCCATCGACCAAAAAACTTGAAATATTTATTCCTACTTCCCCGTCGTAGAGAAGTCTTAGCTCTTGTGCTCCTCACAGAATGTCTCCATGGACGCTTGCTGTCTAATTTTTCTGAAAAAAACTATGTACTAACTCACGAGTTTAATGAGTACTCGTAACTCGACTCATTAAACTCGTTTGCTTAATGAGCTAAAAATGTCAGCTTGGCTTGACTCATTAGTCTCCGAGTTCAAGCCAAGTTGAGCCGAGTTTTCGAGTACTCATTAAGCTCACGAGTTTCGAATTTTATTTCTAGCCCTAAGTGCAATACACATTTACCGTAACACTTCCTCTCACGTGTGACTCAAAGAGTCCAACACGTGAACCTAGAAGAGAACAACGGTGCGTGATTCTTAGAGGTATGACTCAAGATGCCTATACGTGGACAAAGAGTGGACAATATTTTTTTTGGATAAATTATGAAAAATAGGACTCAAACTCGAGACCCTGTGATCTGATACCATGCCATGTTTCATGCACTCGCCAACGCAACAAAATCCCGAACTAATTGAAAGGGTTAGTGCAATCCACATATACTGCAACACTCGATACGTTTCCATTCGGAGTTTAGGAGACTTTGATACTTTATCGGAATATCCAACTACTAATAGGAAACCGACATTATTCACAACTAAATAATTCGGCTTATAAAGCAACCTCATCTTGAGCCTTCCCGAAACAAAACAATTTATTCTTATGAAATTTTATTTTCAGTTAATCTGTGTAGTGCTTGCTCGTTGGATCAAATGTTTGATTCAACTTATAGCTCAATCGCGTCACTTGTTCCTCGAATTTTGCAGTGTCACACAGGTTTCATCCCCAGTTATGACCTTCTACAACTCATATGGCGCACAACCCCTATCTCTTACCGTCCGTTTCCGCGGTTGAACGGCCGAGATTTGTCGTTGAATGTGTTGAACTTTCAACCCATTCAATGGAAAATCTTGGCCATTCAATCCCGGGAACGGATGGTCGAGATACGGGTTGCGCGCCATATAAGTTGTAGAAAATCCATTTTGCATCATATAAATGGGATGGGTTGTGTTGAGATATGAATATATTGTATAGCCTTTTTCATTAGTTTTGATTTTGAAATAGATGGTTAGTGCATCAATTTTTTATATGATATCAGAGCAAGTTTAAGAACATGCTCACGCAGTATTAAAATAAAAAGAAAAAGATTCTGCATCATGCAACGATCCCACGTTAAGCACTAAAATAGTCTAAATATATTGCAAAACCCTTTTCATCGGTTTAGATATTTGAAATAGATGGGTAGTGCATCAAGGTTGGTGGTGTGTGGATCGCGACTAAATTGGCTGGCCGATGGGGAGACACCGAGTTGGGAGTGGAGGCCGCGGGCTCTAGCTCTTTCTCACGTGAGAGCACGGTACTCGGCTCAAGATCTCGGAGTATCATATAGTCTCTCAATCCTATAGGGTCAAACGTGGATGCATAGTGTGTCTACCAACTACTAGTACTACTCCAGTATACACGCAAAGTGCTCACGAGTCACGATGCAATAGAAAAATACAATGTGTATCACCCATGCATGCTTGCTAGCTGTTTGATACGCTGAGCAATACTATCACCAACGAAAATCAAGCCACCAAATTAACTCCACGACGTGCTTCACATAAGCTGCGAGTCGATCGTGCATCCCATGAGTTAAGAAGCAGTGACAAGTACGTATGCGGTGCTGGCCTACCAGCTGGCTAGTCAACTGATCAAAGGTCACAGTTAATATAAACCATGAAAAGCTCAAATACCTTCACTAACACTCTTCATAATCAGTTCCTTACTCCCTCTTGGTAGATACTACTAAACCCCTTAGCTATCGATCCTAGCAAGATGCATGTTCTCGGCTGCCATGGAAGCTCACTACCCCAGGTTCCTCCTCTACGTCCTCCTCCTCCTGGGGTCATGGCTCATCTCCTGCCTCCTCCACTTCCAGTTCCTCCACCTCTATCTCTTGTCTTCTCTGTCTCACCGCAGCTCGGTTGTCATCCTCCCGCTCTCGGTTCCCATCGCCTTCAACGCCAGCTTCCTTCCATCTGTCTCTGCCGCCGCACCGTCGTCGGCGTCGTGCGAGGGGAGGTACGTGTACATGCTAGATGTGCCTTCCCGGTTCGATGTTCTCAGCGGCTGCATCGTGGGCTCGCCGGCGTTTCAGGACCAGGGCGGCGTGTGCTCCCTGATGGTCAATGCCGGCATGGGCCCGCTGGTCCCTCCCGCCACCGCCAACGGCAGTGATGGTGACACCGGCGTCATCCCCAACACCGGATGGTAAGCTCGTTCATCATTCACTTGCTTAACTGCTTGGAGTACATGAGTTGCAGAGTTGCTTCATATCATATCAGCATTAATTTCAGCCCGGTCTAAGAGTGAGCACGTATGTGCAGGTACAACACGAACCAATACGCCCTCGAGGTGATCGTCCACAACCGGATGCGGCGGTACGAGTGCCTCACCAGCGACCCGGCGGCAGCCACGGCGGTGTACGTGCCCTACTACCCAGGACTGGAGCTCCAACAACACCTCTGCGATCGCAACTTTACGGTGCGCAAGTGTGCCTCCTCCGAGTTCCTCCGGTGGCTTTCCTCGCAGCCACAGTGGGTGGCCTTCGGAGGCCGTGACCACTTCATGGTCGCCGCCAAGACCACCTGGATGTTCCGGCAGAACGCCGCCGTGAGGTGCGGCAACGACTTCCTTGATCTCCCTGAGTCGGGCAACATGACGGTGCTGACCTACGAGTCCAATGTCTGGGAGCCGCTAGACTTCGCGGTGCCGTACCCGAGCTCCTTCCACCCGACGTCGGCCGGCGAGGTGGCCACGTGGCAGGCGCGCGCACGCGCCGCGGATCGTCCGTGGCTCCTCACGTTCGCCGGCGCGCGGCGCGCCAACGGGACGCTAGTCCTCCGTGACCGCCTCACCGACTCGTGCTCCTCTTCGACCCGATGCCGGCTTGTCGACTGCAGCCACGGCCCCGAGGGCAGGAACACCTGCAAGTCCCCGCGGAGGGTCATCTCTGCCTTCGCCGCCTCCCGGTTCTGCCTGCAGCCGTACGGCGACTCCTTCATGCGCCGCTCCATGGTGGACTCCATCATGGCCGGATGCATCCCCGTATTCTTTCGCGAGGAGTCCACCTTCAAGAAGCAGTACCGGTGGCACCACCCGGACCCGGAAACTAGCGGCGAGCGCCGGTACTGGGTGTTCATCGACACCGACCAAGTCCTCCAAGGAAAGGTGGACATCGAGGAGGTGCTGGCTAGGTACACGGACGAGGAGGTGGCCGCCATGAGGGAGGAGGTCATCAAGATGATCCCGAGGTTCCTGTACAAGGACCCCAGAGTGAGGTTCGAGGGGGACATGAGGGATGCGTTTGACGTCTCCTTTGATCAGGTGATGGGAGGATGAGGAGGATCAAGAACGGCCAGGATTAGGCGGGATAATTTTCTTTGTAGGGAGGAGGTCATCAAGATGATCCCGAGGTTCCTGTACAAGGACCCCAGAGTGAGGTTCGAGGGGGACATGAGGGATGCGTTTGACGTCTCCTTTGATCAGGTGATGGGGAGGATGAGGAGGATCAAGAACGGCCAGGATTAGGCGGGATAATTTTCTTTGTAGGATAGATAAAGCAACACTTTATTACTCTCCGCGCAAATTTGCCTGATACAATTCCAACAATCTCCACAGGAAAATCAACCAAAACATGATAACATTCAGTTACATCGATGACCCAACTTTGCCAGTTCATAATGCTGAAGCTTGGTCACATGATAATTGACTATACAAATTAATTCAACGGAAATAATTGCTATGCTTAGCAAATAAATATCGAAGACAAAGTGTTAATTACGCATTAAAGAATTCTTGACAATCATAGGGCATACCTGCACATAGTCAAGAATATCATGTGGCAACTTTATAAACGTTGAGAGAGCTACACATCAAATGGTGCATCTGTCTACTTCCAGCAAGTAATGTACCAAGAAAACAATGTCTAGATAAATCGAAAATCTAAATAGTGCGCTCCCGCCTATAAAACTTGGCAATCGAAGTGTCAAAAACAAAATTCAAAGTTTAACACATGTACATGTCAATGTCATATATTCACACCTAATTTTAAAGAACAAATATGCATTTATTGTTGGGTAAAAACCAAATTTATTGCTTCAAAAATCGTTGTTTACCACATTTTTTCCTACAACACAAATCATGTATTTTCATAATGAAACTTTGCTTACATTTGAATAAACAAACATGTACAATGCAAAACAATTCCAGATTTTTTTAAAAAAATAGGCACATGAAAACATGCTTCTTCCATAGTCCAGTCTCAGTTTAGGATAGGAATGCTCCCATTTCACTTAGCCCCACAAGAGTAGGTGATCCCTTTTGAAACCAAAAGAGACCCCAGTCCATCCCTGAGGCCCCGCTTGGATTGTTGTTCAATATTACGGAACCGTATTTCTTTCCCCGCGAGTGCAGGATTTTCAGCGGGAGGTCCGACACTCCGTAAAACTGCCCGATAGTATTGGCTAAAATCCAGCGAACCAATCGGGCCCTAAGTCCATTGTTCTTCCTCACTAACGTCACAAGAAAAATCTACCATGCGTCTAGAGATCTCACTACCTCTGAGTGCCAGTGAACATGAGTCCAGTGGTTCTTCCAGTCGAACTCCTCCACGCCGCACAGAGTCTTGGTGTTCATGTCGACAGCAACCACCCATGCCTTGTCCTCCGTGTGCATCGGCTTGGTGAGCATGTAGACGACATGGTCGTCCTGCATGCTCAGCACAGGGCTGCCTGCTCGGAGCCTCGTCAACACCGGTTTGTTCCTCTCGGCATCCTCCGGCAGATCACGCAGCAGCAGCTCGGAATGCCTCATGTTGTCGGCCGTGATCTCGGAGGCTTTCAAGTGGAACTCGTGCTGCCATTTCTTCCAGGGTTGCTTCATCGTCCACGTGTCGGCGTGCCATTCTCCACTGACATTCGTGGTGTGGACGCCCGGGCTGTACATCGCGAGGTACTTGACGACGCCGTTGACGACGGTGATGTCACGGACGGTCAAGCCTTCCAGAGCGGACTTCTGCAGCGACGACGACGGGCAGCGGGACGTAGCGCACCTTGTCTTTGCCACGGAGCAGGTCGTATACGAGGATGCCGTTCCAGAGGTCAACCCAGCCCATCGAGCCGCGCTTTCCTCCCATCGTGATCACCTTGCTCGTGCTGGTGTGCGAGCATGCGTTTATGTTAGGTGCTAACTTCAGATTCAATCTCACTCACGAGTACAGGATTCAGGATACAGGTTTCAGCAAGAAGAGGGAGGAGATCGAGAGCCGAGGTGGGAGAGGAGTACAGCAAAAGGGAATACAGGGAAAGAGCTGTGTTCAGAGTCTAGTTCTTCGATGCCGATGTCGTGCGTCGTCTCCCCTCTTTGTAGCCCAGCGAGTCCAAGGGAACAGCTGGGTATCGCTGGCTCGCCCTTGATGTGCATCGAGGCCGCTGGGCCGGTCCATCTCCCGGCCCATGTGACGGTGGGCACATGACATTCCCCCCTCCTTAACCTCCGGCTTGCCCTCAAGCCGCAAACAACAAAAACAAGCAACATACCAAGTGCCCACCAAATCCGATATGCACCCAAGAGACCATTGGCCAGCCACTGAATTGTTTCACCATGCTCGAGCCTTAGCATCAGAAAAGTGTGTGCATAATATGCAGCATCACGAACACCGGGATCCCATGGAGTGTGTAGTATCTCGAGTCCATGGGAGCATAGGTAGTCAATGCAGGCAACAGATCTGTCCTGGTTGAAATAGTGAACAACTGAGAGCAGGACACCCCACCCTTTGTCCAAGGTCGCTCGTCTGTCCATTGCCGGAAACAAAAACCATGTAGACCCTCCAGGATCCCAGCGTAAGAAATAGGCGCGATCATCTTCATCCGACAGTCCCAGTGTAATGAAATCAGGAAAGGTGATGGCAGAAATCGAGATTTGCGGAGAACTTGCAGAAACACCAACGAGCGGATAGATGATATAAGGAGTTTCAACATACCAAGCCTGTTTGAATCCTGTCGCACCAAACTGGTGTACACTGTCCAGGCTAATATCTTGGTCTTGGTAATTCAGCTGAACAAGAATCTGCAGCCACTGAGCAAATGGATGTACAGGTCCATCTGAGAATGCACTGAAAACCACCTGAGGTTTGTCACCAACAAACGAAAAATGCCACTGCATACCAAACTTCAGGGCTCCCTTGTACGCGGCAGTGACAAAAGGGAAGCAAAAAATCAAGAGATAAAGGAGTATGATATCTGATTTGCTGGACGTGATGAATTTGGTGTGGAACAATATATGATTCCAAGTACACAGAGATGTTTTGAGTGCAGATCGGCATCCATTCACAATCACTGAATTGTCGAAGTGCCTCCCTAAGAGAAATCGATAACTGGTGTAGAGCTTCTGTGAACGGCATGGACTCAATATTACTTACAATGTCTCCCAATTGCCTGATATAAGCATCCACTGGATAAGTCTGTCTTCGTAGTGACATAGGATCAATCCGAAAGCTTATTTTCCTGGAAGCTAATGCCACAATCTGAACTCTTGAGAACTGTAGCCATGTCAGTTGGGCACCAAGAATCACAAATTCCACTAATGCGCCAGGTTTTGAAACTGAACCAAGGAAGAGGAAACTGAACCAAGGAATGTGCCAGAGCTTGAAAATACTTGCAGTACTGCTGATGAGACCACTCTCTATAGCTTCCTCCCATTGCACACATGGCTTCTTCAGAAAATTTTCCAACATATTCAATATCCAACTAGGATCAGTAAACTGCTCCTCTTGACTAACTGTACCCAGAACACCGGTAGCTCCCCTATTCTGACTCGTTAATGCAGTCATGCAGTCAGCCACAACAGTTACATGATCATATTCAGTTAACTGATTCCGCCTAAGAACACTCTTAGCGGATCGTGGCCACGGACAGCATAGTTGTTGCTCCTCTGCATATACATCATAAACAGGTGATCCTTTTTTTTTTTTTTTGCGACTACTGGGTGCAGCACCACTTCGATTTTGCATAGGGGTTCCAGGACGATGTTGTCGAGAACCAAGGGAAGCTTCAAAAATTGCATTAGCCTGCTGCACAAATTGATTGTCTGACGAACAGTAGTATGACCACCATGCGCCATTGCCAGAAAACACCACTAACTGCAGCATACAGGAACTCATGGCAGTAAAAGATGTGTCAATTGGCTTCATACCAGCAGTACCTAGCAAACCCAAATTCATAGTGGCCACACACGAAAGTTCCTTTGAATGCCTTGGCTTCCATTGCACCAATGATGGGTATGTTGCTAGCGGTGGTAGCCTGGAATGCTCCTGACTCTCGCTTTCACAAGCTGAAGTAAACGATGGCCATGGCCTGGTCCGGCTTTCTGTAACAGTGAACTGATCGACCAGAAACTGGGTGGAGACCACGCCCTTGGTCGCAGAAGTGATTGGTGACGCAGACGACCATACGGATGAACATGGCAGGAACGTTGTCGTGGTGGACACTGTGGCGGTTTGGGCCGCGCATTCTGTCGAACAGGCCGGGGGCACCATGTCGACAGTGTAGATGGTAGCAACCAGTGGCGATTCTAGAACTAATTTATAGGGTAGGCTCGGATAAAAAAACCACTCAAAAATTTTACTTAAAAAAAATATGGTCTTGTACACCTCAAGTTCTTACATAAATGCATGTTAATTTAAATCCACCGACCAAAATAACAAAGACAATAATCAGGGGCACCTTGATCTTTGAAAAGATCTCCATGATCTTTGAAAAGATCTCCATATTTTACCATCTAACTTTTGTGGAAATACATACCCAGTTGCTTGAGTTGGACCATTCAATAAATATGCCCTCCTCACGTCACTTCTAAGTTCATTAGCATAATCTTCTATGGGTATCCGAAGAGCAGGATCAACAATAATATCACTAGGATCAAATTCTAGTCGAAACCTCTTTGGTTGATGTATGTTTTCTTCTATGGTGGGATTTTTGCTCACATTGGTTTCTAGATTTGGGCTCTCCTGCGTTGATGGAATCGGAGTGCTTTGATGTCTTGGAGAAGTGTTCCTGTCACTCGGAGGAATTTGCGTGCTCTTCTCTGGTGAGACGATCTTGCTGGCATTAGTCGAAGAAGTATTGGACTTAGGTGTATAAAAGCGACGCAAATCAGGTGGATTTTTGTCACGGGATGCAAATGATCGTTTCTTCATCTGCAAATGGATTGACAAAAAAATACGCCATGTCAATAACCAATTACGGAGTAATAGATTACACAATATAAACTAGTCAATTGTTGTAGCTGACATGAGAATAGGGAACCACCTGGCCGGTTCAGCAAGTTGCGCCTTCTGCCCTGCTCCCTCGACCCTCGTCCTGCGTTTTCTGCAAGCCTGTAACCATGATCGAGATAAATTAGTCTATGAACACTTGAACAGATCAATTAATCGATGCAGAGATCTACCGAAGACAGTCTCCCTTCCAGACCCAGGCCGATCCTCACCTGTACCTGTTTTCAGATCGAACTGATCTACAGATCGTAACTTCCGCCGCGGCGCCGTGCGTGGTGAGCGAGATCGAGATAGTTTAGCTTCGTAGGTAACTAATCCTTCTGTGATTCTTTCCCTACGTATACATCTTGGGCAGTAGCACTAATGGGCCAAATACACCGTAAAAGCCCAGCTAGCTAGGGAAAACGTTTCGTTGCTTTCCTTCTTCTTTTCTGTATTTTCGGACGACGACGCACGAACTAGAGCCAGAAAAAGATCCAAACCATAGCTAAACGACCAGAGTATGCATATTTACTAATTTTGTCGCAAAATTCGAGGGTAGGCTCGAGCCACACAAAGCCTACCTGGTAAAATCGCCCCTGGTAGCAACAGGACCGACCGCTAGTGGCTCCCTGATGGCCGGGACCGGAGCTGGGCGCGTGGCCGCCCTTGCCGGTGCAGTAACAAGCTCGGTCTCGCCGGAGGTCGCCATCACGGGCACGGTGACGCAGCCGGTGGTGTCGATGGAGTGGTCGAAGGAGACGGAGTCGTCGCCGCCCTCATGCAACACCGCACCAGTCGCGGGAGTGGCTGCGGAATGGCCACTAGAGGGCAGCACCGCATGATGGGCGTCCACGGGAATCACCATGGTAGTCGCCGCTGCAGGCGAGCTCGCGTCAAGGGTGGTGACGGGCTTGACGGTGAACCCATCCAACTTGGCGGTGATCCTGTCCATACTGGCGGAGACGACCTCCATCTTCACCGTCTGAGCCCGGATCTCCTTCAGAAGAGCGGCTAGCTGATCCTTGATGTTGATTTCCTCCATGATTTCTCGAGCTTGCGGGTGTGTGGTGCCCAAATTTGGGGGAAATTTTTGGGGGAAGTGTGGTGAGGAGCCTCTGATACCAGAATGTTAGGTGCTAACTTCAGATTCAATCTCACTCACGAGTACAGGATTCAGGATACAGGTTTCAGCAAGAAGAGGGAGGAGATCGAGAGCCGAGGTGGGAGAGGAGTACAGCAAAAGGGAATACAGGGAAAGAGCCGTGTTCAGAGTTAGTTCTTCGATGCCGATGTCGTGCGTCGTCTCCCCTCTTTGTAGCCCGGCGAGTCCAGTATTTTTTACCAAAAATGGCCCTTTTACCAAACTAAACCTAGATGTGGCCCTTTTGTGAAACTATTGCCAAATCTGGCCCCTGGGCTCGGCGCCGAAATTGTACAGCTCGGCGCCAAGATGGGCCTCTGCTGAACTGGGTCGGCGCCAGCCCATTTGGCGCCGTGCTATGCGGCGCCAGCCCAGGGGCCAGATTTGGCAATAGTTTCACAAAAGGGCCACATCTAGGCTTAGTTCGGTAAAAGGGCCATTTTTAGGAAAAAATACGCGAGTCCAAGGGAACAGCTGGGTATCGCTGGCTCGCCCTTGATGTGCATCGAGGCCGCTGGCCCGGTCCATCTCCCGGCCCATGTGACGGTGGGCACATGACAGTTTAGCGAGTTGACGTAGACCTGCTTGGTGCTCCATGCCGAGGTCTCGGAGTCGAACAGGTGAATGTGGCGCACCAAAGTGAGACGGCAGAGATCTTGGTTGAGCACGGCGATGATGGACCTATCAGCAGTCGAGCAGCTGAGGATGCCAACTTCCTCGTCGGCATAATCGAGCGTACTGGAGGGCCTGGGGATCATGCGGAGGATTGGCGGCCGATCCCTGGCGCCGGCGCGGTAGAGGAAGAACTCGTCCAGGTGGTCGGGTCCTAGTAGTTGTCCAGAGTAGACGGAGACCTGGAGGAGTGCAAGGTCGTCTTCGGTTGCGACGACCCGGGGAAGCGTGGGCAACGCAGAGGACGGCGAGGCGGGAGATGCGCGACGGACAGGCGATGCAGACGGTGACCTGGATCGGGTGACCATTGGTCCGGGCGGCAGAGGCCGTGGTGGCATTGCGCTCGCCATGGATGTGTGCCAGGGGATCGACGAGGACCGTGTCTGGATGAGGATGGGAGGCCGGCTCGTCGCCGTCCACAGGACGGTTGCCCGGACGAAGCCAGCGCGGCTTACAGGGTAGGGGGTCCTCCTCCACAATGTCGTCATCGTAGTCGTTGTAGAAGCCGTCGCTCTCGTATCCCTCCCAGAAGTGATCCATGGAAGCTGACTGCTGACACACTAGTAGAAAATAGGCCTTTAGTCGCGGGTCCAGAGGGCCTTTTGTCCCGGTTTTGGACCCGCGACTAAAGGGTCAGGACTAAAGGGGGGTGGCCTTTCGTCCCGGGTGTCTATGACCCGCGACTAAAGGGGCTCCACGTGGGCTGCGCAGGGCGCGCATGGCGGAGCACCCTTTGGTCCCGGTTGGTAATACCAACCGGGACCAAAGAGTTTCTGGTCTTTGTTTTCTGCTAATTTATTTTTTAGGGGTTTCGGTTTTTTTTTTCCAATTAATTATTTTTTACGAAGATCACGTTGCGCGCGCAGACAACAAGTAGTCATACACATAATAAAGCATATATACAATACACCGAGGTCACGTTTGATTCATAACATACATAGCCCACAAGTTTATACTACACCGACATCACGTTTGATTCACGCGTCGAGCTCACGTCCGACAAAATAAGTATCACCGTGATAAAATTCTCCGTCTTTCCTCAGGACCTCCTTGTTCAAAAATCCCGCCAATTCCTCTTGAATTGCTTTTAGGCGCTTCGATGGTATGAGCTGGTCCCGCTCTCGTTCCATCTAGATCAATATAAGAATATATATGTGTGAGCTGTTTGAAATCATCATAAAATAAATTATGAATGGAACTCAACACAATATGCGAATAGTGTATACGTACGTTTTCTGTTCTGGTTTTTCTATCCCGCTCATTGACAAAATATCGAATGTACTCGAAAACGTAATATGCGCATAAATTAGTCCCTTGTGGCTGCCTCAGACACCACTTTACAAAAAAAGAATATAATCAAAATAACAATCAAGCACGATAATGGTATTGAAACTAAAATTAAAGAGTTGCGCAGACATATATATGTACTACTACTTACCTTGGTTTCATAAAAATACAGTTGCTTTTTCCACTTCCCTGGACACTTCACCTTAAACCGTTCCCAAACCCTGCCCGGCAAAAGAAAATAATGAAAGGAGTTATTAATTACTTGATATCACAAAATGAACGAAAGAGGTCGATATAGAGCGATAATGACTGAAATTACCTGTCAAGCATTTGTCTCAAGTCGTCCCACTCTTCCATATCTTTCCTTAACGAGTCCATGAATTGAACGACTCCTTGGTCAACTCTAATGATTAGCAAAATCCAGTGGAATCTGCACGCGTTTATATGTCCATGACTCATCGATTACACTAAACCGGGATGAAAGAAAAATAGAATGTGTAGAAGGTACAGTAACACTCACTTGAAGTTGTAGGGAAAAAGTATTTCTGCGCAGGTATTTTGTTTCACTAAATACCGGAGCAACAATTTCTCTGTGATTTCGGGATTGTACTGCACAACAACTGAATGAACCCAATATGGGTCAATGAACCCAACAGCATAGTTTCGGGCATCTTTGCATTCGTTGATCTTCATTCTGCATAATAGCGTACAAAATAATATATTTAGATAATTGGCAACGAACGAGCTGAGCTAGAGACTTAATTAAATCGCAAAACTAAATCACTTACAAACAATAGCAACTGACGAGGGATTTGTCGAGGGCGTCTTGGTTGAATAATTGAAAAATTTCCGAAAACGGAATATACATAGCATATTCCCTGAAGAAATGCTCTTTCCTGACTTGAACCCAGAAAGCGTCATGCTTGGCCTCTACGGCTTTCTCGTACCACGTATGCAAGCGGCGCATTTGTGTTGTCAAAGAGTTGACGTGCTCAGGTCTGACCAGGGTGCTCCCGTAGACCCATGTCCATGCATACTGATACTCTGTGGGGTCCGGATCGTCTATGCGAAAAGCCTCTTGGTCTACTACCTTTTCCGGCATCACCTTGAGCGCGGGGACCGACTGATTTGCCTGTTCTCCGAGCTGGGCCACTTGTTTCCCGGATTTCAGCTGCTGCCTCTTTAGGCGAAATGCCGCCTCCTTCTCCTGCTTCTCCATCTCCTGCTTCTCCAGCATCTGCTTTCTCTTTCGGCGATATGCCGCCGTCTTCTCCTCCTTATCTTCACTAATTGTCTTGGAAAGAACACGGTCATAGTCATGCGGTGGCGGTGGCGGTGGCGGTCCACTCGATATATTTTTTAACAATTTGTCAACTTTTTCCGATGGTACTACCTCCTTCTGCGGGCGCTGTTTTGGTCCCAACTGTTTTTTCACATTGGCACGCACCGACTCGTCGAGTTCCTCTGGAGTCAAGTCGTAAGGTCTCTTTGGAAGAGGCTTTAGCAACTCGCGTTCCTCTCGAGTTTCTGGCGGGTAGTTTAAAGCGCACCTCTGTGTATATGTCGACGGGGCCTTCACTTTCCGCGAAACAGTGCGCACAGTCTCTTGCTGCGACCGCGCGGGCGATGGACTCGCGCTGGCCTCCCCACCGTCGTCACGAGGTGGGGAGGGTGGATCTTGAGGTGGGGAGGGCGGATCTTGAGGTGGGGGACTGCTAACCGGAGGAGTCGGTGGCCTTGGCGGCAAGTTTGGAAACATGATGTCTTCCTTCTTCCAGAGAATGATATGCCGCTTGGCTTCTCCCAGTGTCCTCTCGTTGTCACCTCCAGGAATGTCAAGATTCAGATCAGCATATAACGGCACAATGTCATCCACCCCGACACGAGCATAGCCAGCTGGAATCCCGCCGAGATGGTAACTTTCTCCAGGTTGATTTGGTAAAGCATAGCCGACCGCCACCTTGAAGGACATGTTCTTCATCGACATATGTAGCTCACATCTGTCTTCTCCGTGATACCATCCACGGGGTAGTGAGCCGCCGGCGCTTCAAGTTCAGAATGTTCTACATGCGTGGAACCCACGCTGCTTTTCCGCTGATTAGATGGGGCGGCTTCGATTTCAGGACTTTCTAGCTGCCGCTGAGATGCCCTTTCTAGCTGCTGCACCTTGCGTTCCAATGCCGATAACCGGTCTCTGTCCTCCTTCTTCTTTCTCTCACGGCTTCTATAATTATGAGCGTCTGCCGGAAAACCTTGTGCCCAATTAACTCCGGGTCCATAGCCTCGTACTCGTCCAACTTTTTCAGGATTCCCGAGTGCGAGTGACAGCTCGTCTTTCTCTCTGTCGACCACGTACAGTCCTCTTCGAACTAGATCAATTGCCTTCACAAGTTCTTTGGTTATATACTCAATTTTCTCCTTCCATTTTCCCTGAGGAACAATCAGCCCTGTCACTGGGTCCAACCCTGCCCCATGCGCAAACAACCAAAACTTGGACCTTTCGGGCCAGTCCGCTGTCTGTGGAATGACCCCGTTATCAAGCAGTTTTGCTTCAAAGGCTTCCCACTTAGGCACGGCAGCCTTGTAGCCACCTGCCCCCAAAGTGTGGTGATATATCTTCTTCGCAGCATTTAACTTATTTTGTTCCGATCGGGCCACAGCGGCTCCGATTCTCTTTGCTTCACAAATGTCGGCCACTGGTCTTTTAACTTCACTTGTGCTCCAGTGAATTCTGGAGTGTATTCTGGATCTTCTTCCTTCGCCTTTAATAAGTTTTCCACAAATTTTTCTTAGCGGTCCGGAATTGTTCGGCCATCTTGCTAAGAGTCCACTGCTTGAATTTCTCCTTCCACGGCTCGTTTTTACAACATCTGGCGGTAGGGTGACCTTTGTCAAGATCTTCTCCCAAAGCAAATCTTTTGTTTTGTCGTCGACATAAGTAGTTGCCTTGTTCTCGTCCTTCGGCTTATGCCATTCTTGAAATGTGATCGGTACCATGTCCCTAACAAAAACCCGCATTGATTTATAAATTTACGGCGGCACTCTAAGGGTTCCAACGGTTCGCCACCAGCAGAAACTATGTCGATTATTATCTTCTGACCCTCCTTCATCGGCTTCGACGGGCCTCGTTTCGGCAGTTTTGACCCTTTCGACCCTTTAGATGCGGATGATTTGCTCGATCCGGAGGGCTAAAAGAAAAAAATGATTCGTTAATAACTGCAATACAACTCAAATAATACATGTACTGTCATCGATCAACAGAGGCATAATATACCTCGCCGGAGTTTGTTAAGGGAACTTCCTCCTCTCTACAAATTTCTTCTTCCTCAACTCCCTGACCGGACTCGTTCAGAAATTGGGAGGCAAATTCTTCATCACTTAAAAGATTTTCTTCACCTACAAGATGTTCTTGCCCTTTAGGCGCCCTTGCACGTCCTGCTATAATCTGAAACATTCTTATTTCTTTCTCCATGTCCCTAACGGCGACTTCCGGAATTCCTGCATCCATTTGCTCTTCACGCTCCTCGTCTCTGCCGGCGGCGTCCGGACAATTTGGATCCATAGCTCGATGTCCCTGCAATCAATTTTGTAACAAGAATATGAATCTTAAAATTTGCATCTTTGAAAATTTGAAAGCAAAATTATAGCAATTACTTAGCAAAATTACTTCTATTTGCAATTACTTAGCAAAATTATAGCAAATTACTTAGCAAAATTATAGCAATTACTTAGCAAATTACTTAGCAAAATTGTAACAATGCTAGCCTAACAGATATTTGCTAAGTTTTTAAAACAAACCTAAATTTGCTAAGTTTAATTGCTCACATATTTTTAACACTAGATTTTGCATTTTGCATTTTGCATAATTTCCTAACGCTAACCTAACACTTCATATAATTTTGCATTTTGCATAATTTCCTAACACTAACCTAACACTTCATACAATTTTGCATTTTGCATAATTTACAAACTAACTAAAATTACAATATTTCCTAAAACTAAAAAATATTTCCTAACACAATATTTCCTAAACCTATAGCATCATCTAAACAATTGCATATCTAACAAAATCATCTAAAATTTGCATCTAATAAATTTAATTGCATCATCTAAACTATGCAAAAAAAACTATGAAAATTGCATCATCTAAACTATGCAAAAAAAAACTTACCTCTGTAATGCAGAGGAGGAGGTCGCGAGGCAGGGGAGGATCGGCGGCGGGGCAGCCCGATGCAGAGGAGGAGCCAGGGCCGGGGCCGGGCGCGTTGGGGAGGGGCACGGTGAGCCAGGGGAGGAGGCGGCCGCGGCGGGGTCGGGGCGCGGCAGAGGAGGAGGTGAGACCGAGGCGGGGTCAGGCCGCGGCGTCGTCAGGGAGGTGCGGCCGCGGCAGGGTCGGGGGCGCGGCGTCAGGGCGCGGCGTCGGGGCGGGTACGCGAGGGGCGCGGCCGGAGCAGCACGACGGCCGGAGGAGGCGGGCGGCGGTGGCACGGGAGGGCGGAGCAGCCTGGCGGCGTCGGCGTCGTCGTCGTGGAGGCGGAGAGGCGAAGAAGAAAACTGTGTGGACTTGGGGAAAATTTGGGGCGAAGCCTCCCAAATCAACGCGGAAAAGACCTTTCATCCCGGTTCCAGCCACGAACCGGGATGGAAGACCCTTTCATCCCGGTTGGAAACACCAACCGGGACCAAAGGTCTGTCTGGGCCGTGAAAAATTGCGCGCGAAGCCCAGCAAGCCTTTGGTCCCGGTTGGTGTTACCAACCGCGACCAAAGGCCTTTTCGACCTTTTTTCTTGTTTTCTTTTTGCAGTTTCTTTTTCTGTTTTCTTTTTCTGTTTTCTTTTGTATACTTTGAATTGTTTTTGTTAGTTTGTTTTTCTAGTTTCTTTTTTCTTTTATATTTAATTTAAATGTTCCAATATTTATGAAAATCATAGATTTTCTTATTTATTTTATATCTATTGATTTAATTATGTAAGAAATGTAATAATTATCTCTTTATTTTTAAAACATCCTTAAAAACATGCTTTTAATATGAATTTAAAAATGCTTTTGAAAAATTTAATTGTCTACAAAATTGTCAGCACTACTTTTGCGAGTGGATAAGTGGACAGTGTGTTCCGCCCGCTAGCAGTAAGGTCTAGGGTTTTTTTATCTTTCCTCCTTATATAAAGGCCAGGGGCCGGGAGACCTGAGAGCCTGCCCTGCTCTCTCCCCTACTCCGCGCCGCCGCCGCCCTTGTCTGCGCCGCTCGACGCCCTCCTTGGCCGGGAGACCTGAGACCCGGCAAAAGTTAGTTATATTATTTATGATGTATTATGGATTAAATAAAGATGTATGTGTGATACTTTTGACGGTTACCACTGGCAGACGGCAAGGAGCGCCCGCCAGCGGTAATATATAGCCCCCCTCCTGGGCACACCTTTAGTCCCGGTTGGTGTTACCAGCCGGGAATAAAGAAGCACACGGATCGTGTGTTTCTTTCAAGCGCTTGTGAGCCGTTGGATCAGGGGTGGACACGTGTGACTGACATGAGTCGTGACCGCGAAGCCCGCCTTTAGTCCCGGTTGGTGTTACCAACCGGGACTAAAGAATCACACGGATCGTGTGTTTCTTTCAAATGCTTGTGAGCCGTTGGATTAGGGGGGGACACGTGTAACTGACACGAGTCGTGACCGCGAAGCCCGCCTTTAGTCCCGGTTGGTGTTACCAACCGGGACTAAAGAATCACACGGATCGTGTGTTTCTTTCAAACGCTTGTGAGCCGTTGGATCAGGGGTGTGTTTCTTTTGAGGGCTTGTGAGCCGTTGGATTTTTAGAACTAATCCCGATTGGTAACACCAACCGGGACTAAAGAATCACACGGATCGTGTGCTTCCTTCCAGCGCTTGTGAGCCGTTGGATCAGCGGTGTGTTTCTTTCGAGCGCTTCTGAGCCGTCGGATCAGCACTATCACGACCACTTCGTAAGCCATGCGACCCTATATATAGCCCACCTCCTCACACAGGTTACTCACTCACACAAAACATTCCAGCGTCACTCGGAGAGGCATCTTTGGGCAACCAGCGGCAAGACGTCTCTGATGACCTGCGACCGTTCCAAACGATTGCAGATCATCAGTGACGTCTTGCCGGACGGTTGTAGAACATCAGAGACGTCTTGCCGAACGGCACACAACTAGCGTCTACCTTTGCCACCGAATCCAATGGTTGGATTTAGCCTACATGCTGGCATGTTCCCTGGCATTATTGTGTTCGTCCTTGTTCACCGGCCAGCCATTGGAGCCACCGAATCCAATGGTTGGATTTGCTGCTCACGACGACTTTAATGCTTGCTCGATTTGATAAAAGGTTTAATACATTATTACACATCACCAACAACATCCCTATCTAGTGTTCACTTTTTTCTTCGTGTGTGTCCCTTTCTTCTGATTGCGCCGTAGCCATGGACAATCTTCATCATTTAACACGATGCTTGGGTCAGTTTTCACTTTGAAGGGCGGAATTTCATGAAACTTATTGTAATCTTCTGACATGTCTGTCTTGTCCTCCACTCCCACATGTTTCTTTTCCCTGAAAGAACTATGTGGCACTTTGGCTGATTGTATGATGTATCAGCTTGCTTATCTTTTCTTTTTTTCGGTCTGGAAGACATGTCCTTGACATAGAAAACCTGAGCCACGTCTTTGGCTAGGACAAATGGTTCGGTTTCGTACCCAAGATTCTTGAGATCCACTGTAGTCATTCCGTACTGCGGGTCTACCTTTACCCCGCCTTGCAGGTTGAACCATTTGCACCGAAATAAAGGTACCTTGAAAGAAGGTCCATAGTCAAGTTCCCATATCTGCTCTATGTAACCATAATATGTGTCCTTTTTCCCATTGTTGTTTGCTGCATCAAAGCGGACACCACTGTTTTGGTTGGTGCTCTTTTTATCTTGGTCGGCCGTGTAAAATGTATTCCCATTGATCTCGTACCCTTGATAAGACAATATAGTCGAAGATGGTGCTCTGGCCAACAAGTATAGCTGTTCTTCAACAGTGTTGTCATTAATGAGATGTGCATGCAACCACCCGCAGAAAGACTTAACGTGTTCTTTTTCAATGCATTCTTCAGCCATTAATGAGCGTAAAGTATTCTTGTGTTCCTCGATATACGGAGCCACCAAGCTCGAATTATGTAGAACTGTGTAGTGTGCTTGATTGAAAGAATCCCAGTCGGTACACCAGAACGCTTTCTTTCCTAGCGTTCCTTTTCCACTCAGTCTCCCCTCATGGCGCGATTGAGGGACACCGATCGGGTTAAGGTCAGGAATAAAATCAACACAAAACTCAATGACCTCCTCTGTTCCATAACCCTTGGAGATGCTTCCTTCAGGCCTAGCACGGTTATGAACGTATTTCTTTAAGACTCCCATGAACCTCTCAAAGGGGAACATGTTGTGTAGAAATACAGGACCGAGAACTTGAATCTCTTCGACTAGGTGAACTATGAGGTGCGTCATAATATTGAAGAAGGATGGTGGGAACACCAACTCGAAGCTGACAAGACATTGGACAACATCTTTCTGTAAAGTTCCTAGAGTTAATGGATTGATCACCTTCTGAGAAATTGCATTGAGGAATGAACATAGCTTCACAATGGGTACTCGAACATTTTCCGGTAGAAGCCCCCTCAATGCAACCGGCAGTAATTGTGTCATAATCACGTGGCAGTCATGAGACTTTAGGTTTTGGAACTTTTTCTCTGCCATATTTATTATTCCCTTTATATTCGACGAGAAGCCGGACGGGACCTTGATACTGCTCAGGACTTCAAAAAAGATCTCCTCTTCTCTGGTAAGAGCGTAGCTGGCAGGACCTTGATACTTCTCTGGATTAAGGTGGTCGTCTTTCGTCTTCTCGTGCATATGTTGATGGTTCAGTCTTGCATCCGGTGTATCTTTCTTCTTCTTCCCATACACGCCCAAGAAGCTTAGCAGGTTCACGCAAAGATTTTTCGTCACGTGCATCACGTCGATTGCAGAGCGAACCTCTAGGATTTTCCAATAGGGTAGCTCCCAAAATATAGAGCACTTCTTCCACATGGGTACGTGTCCGTCAGCGTCATTCGGAACAGATAGACTGCCAGGACCTTTTCCAAAGATTACTTCTAAATCCTTCACCATGTCATATATAACATCACCATCAGGACAGGTAGGCTTCGGCCGGTTATCTGCCTCACCTTTGAAATGCTTGCCTTCCTTTCTTACGGGATGCTGAGGTGGAAGAAATCGACGATGACCCGGGTACACATTCTTGTTACCTACATATATACTTTCAGTCTTATCTAAACAGTGCGTGCATGCATTGTATCCCTTGTTTGACTGTCCTGAAATGTTACTAAGAGCAGGCCAATCATTGATGGTTACAAACAACAACGCTCGTAGGTCAAATGACTCCTGTTTGTGCTCATCCCACACACGTACCCCTTCATCACGCCACAACTCTAAAAGTTCTTCAACCAATGGCCTCAGGTACACATCAATGTCGTTGCCGGGTTGCTTCGGACCTTGGATGAGCACTGGCATCATAATGAACTTCCGCTTCATGCACAACCAAGGAGGAAGGTTATAGATACATAGAGTCACAGGCCAGGTGCTATGACTGGAGCTCTGTTCCCCGAAAGGATTAAAGCCATCTGTACTTAGACCAAATCTTAAGTTCCTAGCGTCATCTGCAAACGTCGGGAACTCCCTGTCGATTTTTCGCCACTGCGACCCATCAGCGGGGTGTCTCAGCATCAGGTCTTTCTTTCGGTCTTCTTTGTGCCATCGTAACAACTTTGCGTGCTCTTTATTTTGGAACAGGCGTTTCAACCGTGGTATTATCGGAGCATACCACATCACCTTGGCAGGAATCCTCTTCCTGGGGCACGGCTCGCCCTCAACCTCACCAGGGTCATCTCGCCTGATCTTATACCGCAAGGCACCGCATATCGGGCATGCATTCAAATTCTCGTACTTCTCACCGCGATAGAGGATGCAGTCATTTATGCATGCATGTATCTTCTGCACCTCTAATCCTAGAGGACAGACAACCTTCTTGGCTTCATACGTGCTGGAGGGCAATTCGTTATCCCTTGGAAGCAACTTCTTAAATATTTTCAGCAAATTTTCAAATGACTTGTCAGTATACCACTCTCTGCCTTCCATTGTAGCAATTCCAGGGTGGTACCAAGCTTTTTATGGCCATCTTCGCAAGTTGGGTACAACAATTTTTTGTGATCCTTTAACATGCTCTCCAACTTCAACCTCTCGTTTTCACTTCCGCTCTTTATTTGTGCATCAAGAATGGCCCGACCAAAATCATCATCGGGCTCATCAACAATGGGCTCTTCTTCAGCTTCGTCTTCCCCCATTGTAGTATCACCGTCTGCAGTGAACGTAGGATAGGTGTCATTATCCTCTTCTTCTTCATTTTCTTCCATCATAACCCCTCTTTCTCCGTGCTTGGTCCAACAATTATAACCAGACATGAAACCATGCTCCAACAGGTGGACGTGAATGGTTCTTGACGTAGAGTAATTCCGCTATTCTTGCATTCTCTACATGGACAAGAATATAACCACTCGACGGCTTGTTTTCATTAGCCACACGGAGAAAACTATGCATGCCATTGATAAATCGAGACTGCGTCGGTCACTGTACATCCATTGCCGGCTCATCTGCATTATATAAATATATCAAAAACCATTACACTACATCATGAATATATAATACTGACCAAATTAATTAATACAACTTCATCACATTAAAACCAAAGTAGAGTACTGCCCAAATGTAATACATTGTTCTAATGAAACATACATTAATTGAAACTAACATACAACTATCTAAAGAATTTAAATCCAACAACAAATGCGATCAAAATCGCAACTAAGGTAACTATTGAACCAACAGCATAATGATACCAAGCCTCTTGACTAATGACATATTTTCTAATCTTTTTAAGCTTGAGCGCATTGCATCCATCTTCCTCTCGTAAGCAGCGACGACGTCGGCAAGCTCGACCCCGTGAGCATCAACGATGTCGGCAATCTTCAAGTCCAATACCATCTTCTCTTCCAGCATTGGAGACGAAGATCTTCACTTATCTTCAATTTTGCTTTAAATCGTTGTTTTCTTTTTCTAAAAACTCGACAATAGGGTCTGTCACGCCCCGAGACCCGGCCCGGTAGAATGACAGCCGCCGCGCGCCTAAAGACCCGAAAGTCTATACACGCGCAAGGCGTAGAGAAGCAGGATAAACCAGCACAGTGGATCTCAAAAGCTCATCTATTCATATTACAAGATTATTACAATTACATAAGTTCTCTATCCGCATCCCACCCAACTGGTCTAGCCTACTCCTCGAATAACGACGGCTTCCGCTGCGCACTCTGATAACAGAAAAACACAGGAAGCAAGGGTGAGTATAACAAAGTCATACTCAGCAAACAATTCATACACTTTCATATACTTTGTAAAATACACTAGGTTTTCAAAATATAAGTAAATTCATTGTGTGGTTAAGTTCTTAACCAAGTTAAAAACACATGGTGCCACACATGAAAGTGAGTTTCCCTACCCGGGAATCACAGGGTGAAATTCCACACTTCTACACTCTTAAGAGGGGTACTCCGACATCGACAGCCTCACCCAGAACCACACAGGATTCCAGAACGAGCAGAGCCCTTTTACCCGCTCAGACACCGGACACCTTGACCTACTCGTGTACGGTCGCTCCTACGGATCCATCACCGACACTTTCCATTCAAGAGCCGCCCCTCACGGAGAACTCAGACAGTCCCATACCTGTACTGTGACCGGTACAATACGATCACCTTCGTAACACCAAGTTTTCTTTATAAAAACATTCAGTTCATTTGCATGTCGAAAATACGTGCTAATCCCGGTTCGTACCGGTGGCTCCTATGGATCCATCACCGTAACGACACCAGTGCATTAGCCCCGTATATCAACACAAAGCTCGTACCACTCTGGGTATCACACATAATCAATCAAAGCATATCGTACAAAATCTACGAGAGTGGTAAGAAAAGCTTGCCTTGATTAGCTAAGTCGTAGCTATCAAAGAATACCGACGAGTACTCCAGCAACTAGTTAGGCTCAGCAGACGAACTTATACGCCGATACCGCAGCCAAACGAGCACCACCAAAGATGGAGCGTCGGACCCTCCGCTCGCCGGCGCGGACCACACATGCTGACGGCTCACTCTCACCTCCGTGGTAGAGTCGCCACCACCGCCAGTCTCCACTCGCTGCCTATCTCATGCTAGCTCACTCTCCAATGGACAGAGATAATCCTTCTCGATATATAATCCATGGCAGATGATTCGGCTCCCATCTGCAATCAGCAGCGCCTCCTGGCTCATTCTGTATATGCTCGTCTCCTCTCAGACTCTCTCTCTCTCTCTAATTTCTTACTAGCTCACTCTGCTATATATCCTTTACTGGATCAATGCTGAGGTGTAGGAGGAGAGCACGGCAGCAGCAGCAGATTTATAGGAGACGATCGTCAGTCGCCGGGCCAAAATATCTTCAGGTGCCGCCCGCCGCTTGACTCTTCGACGAAGCTAAGGAAACGCTGCACCAACGCTTGACCGGCGCTGACCCTTCGAGGTGAAGAGAAGTCACCTGCCGACATCCCTTGCGCAAGCTATAACGTCAGCGCAGCTGTTTGTCCGCCATGCAGAAGTCCATGCAAAAGCATCGTTATGATTCAGCTAGTGTCCTATCCTAGCATGCCACGTTGCTTCTCTAATCCAATCAGCTCACGTTAGGATGTACTACTACTTGCTAATCAAATAGCTGCATGCAAGCACCTCCAGCACATGCACGTACAGCTCGATGGATATTTTGGCAAAGAGTCTTGCTATACGTACGACACAATATCATCCGACGGTTGTCCTATGCAATACAGGGCCCGTCGGAATCAATCGGTGAATTGTTTTCGTCCGTCTGATTAACCGTCGGACGTGGGTCAGACAGAGAACATCGGATGCACAGCCCGTTTCGGTAGAGAAGAGCCTTGCTATACGTACGACACAATATCATCCGACGGTTGTCCGATGCAATACATGGCCCATCGGAATCAATCGGTGAATTGTTTTCGTCTGTCTGATTAACCGTCGGACGTGGGTTATTGGACACAGAACGTCGGATGCACAGCCGTTTCGGCAGAGAAGAGTCTTGCTATACACTCTATGGATCGATTACACTCTGTGGGCCTAAAAAGTGAAAAGGGGGCATTCCGATCCTAACTTATGATTGGAAAATTGTAGAAGCATGCATGTTTCCATGTGCCTATTTTTTTAAGTCTGGAATTGTTTTACTTTTTTTTAGAAGGATCCGACACATATATTCAGACAGCTCCACACACTTTTACAAGAAGGTCCAAAAGGAAACATAAATTACAAGGAGGACCCCGAGAAAGTGCAAAGAGCACCCTGAGCTATCGAGGAAGAAACAGACGGATCCACAGCGATCCCCAAAGCACCTAGGCGACGCCGCCGCCGCCGTACCTCCACCCGCCGGGAAGAAGAAGCCGCTCCAGCATGTAGATGGTCGCAGAAGCCGCCCGCCGCGAAGCAACGGAACCGAAACTCATTGAACGAGTACGACCACGACCCGCTCTCCCCGCTTCCGCCAAACAAGCAGCTGGCGACGCGCCGCCAAGGTCCACCACCACCACCCCCACACCACCTCCAGGCGCCACTCCCCATGCCTCCACGGCCGGCCGGAGCAACGAAGAAGACAACCAACACAACCAGCAGCAACAAAACCAGATCAGCTCCGCCCACCCCCCCCCCCTCTCCACCACGGACGGCCAGAGGAACGGGGCAGGGCGAAGAGACCAGACGAACCACCTCCACGACCTCTCCGGCAAGAACACCAGAACGGGGAACAGAGGGGAGGACAAAAGCTCAACCACCGCCGCCATCGCCACCGTCTCGATGCCGGCTTGAGCCACTCACACCTACACCTACACCTACACCTAGACTATACACGCACGGCAGCCTCCGGAGCTCCCCCTACCTCACGGCGCCCGAACGGCGGCCGGAGGCAGAGGGGAGCGGCGGATTCGCCGGCGGAAGCCGAACTCACGCGGTCGCTTCCTTTCCGCCCTTCTCTACTGAGCCGAGCGGATAAGGTGGGGAAGAGAGCTCTCGTACGTGCGTCTGGAATTGTTTTACATTGTGCATGTTTGTATATTTTACTTCTACGTAAAGTTTAATCATGAAAACACATGCTTTGTTCTTAGGCAAAATAAAAACTATGTTGTAAACAATATATTTTAAAGTAAGTTCCATGGCTATAAAGTAAGTTCCATATCTTTTTGATAATGAAAACACATGGAATTAAACAGATGCATCATTTCGTGCATCTCTCTCAACTTTTGTAAAGTTGTGACAAGATACCCTTGATTATTTGCAGGTGTGCTCTGATTGACAATAATTTGTTACTGCATAATTAACATTTTCTATTGGATTGTCTTTTGAGCTCTTTTACGGTGCTTGGAAAACTATCACAGGTAGTTTCCGGTAGCTCCCCACCTAAAATATTTCAGCCGTTGGATTTGACTATATCCCCAGTAAATTATGTCAGTCATCCAAGCACTGAATCTTAATTAGTCGGGGGTACGATGGTAATTTGTCCACACATGATTAGCTTCGTCCTCTCCCTCGATCCGCTCCTCTGCTCCCCCTCGATTCGCCTCTCCCTCGCTAGATCGCCGCCACAGCTCCGAGAAACCGTCGCGGCAGCCGCCTAGCCTGCAGTCCGCCGGGCCACCAGGGGCGGGCACACTCGTGGTGCCGGAGATCGTGCGTTGTGCGGAAAAGTCCGGCAACCGCCTCCGCCCAGTGGAGGCTGAGTGCGTCGTCAAAGAGCTCCGCAAGCTTCGCCTCCACCGCTAGGCCCTGGAGGAGAGCGGGATCGAAGCCACCGTCAGGCCCTCGAGGACAGCTGGATTCGATTTGGCGGCCATCTCTCTCCTCTCCAACGGGAACGGAGGCCACCGTCCCCATCTCGGGCAAGTGAGGTGCCCCATCGCCGGCCGGAGGATCGTGCACGCCGTCCCGACGCCCTCCGCTTCCTCCCCTCCGGCCACTCGTCCGTTTCCCGACGTGCTGTCACTCTCTGTAAGTAGTTTAGTACTGTAGTTGGGAGTGCAGTTCATGGCGTTGTGGTGTTCACCAAAATAATTGTTTTAGCTAGCAGATACAGAGTTTCAGCTAGCAGATACAGAACTAGTTTCAGCTGTTTTTACTAACCTACTGAACCTACTAGTCCCTCGATCAAGATCAAGTGAGATAATTTATATTTTGCAAAAACAAGTTGTTTTAGGATGTAAACATTGGACTGAATTAGAACTTATTACGGTCACCTTATGACATTCTCGATTTCTTTGTGCAGGAAATGGGTTTCAGTCTGTTTCCTTATGACGTTGGTGGCAGGGAGCTAGTAGGTGAGGAATAATTTCTTATATTCAGTGAGCTATTTTAGTACCGTGTTGTATGCAGTCTGACTGATCCTACTCTGTTTTCCATGTTTATGTGTAGATATCATTGGTGTTGTTCAGAGCGTGTCATCTACTCTTAGTATCAGAAGAAAGATCGACAACGAGTCGATTCCAAAGCGTGACATTGTTGTTGCAGATGACTCGTAAGCGGCAACTTTACTTAAGGCAAGGGCACTTCCATGACATCAGTTGGTGCAGGTATGGTTGCATATAGTCTTGGTGGCACGAGATCAATGTACTCTGACAGAGTTTTCGTGTCTCACATCACAAGTGACCCTGATTTGGGTCAGGACAAGGTAAGATGTTGAAGTTCCAAGTGAATCTGAATAATTCAGTGTTGAACATGCAGTTATCCTAGAGTAAGCTGACACAATTTGTTTTGCAGCCTGTTTTCTTCAGGCTGCATGCTCACATAAGCCATATCAAGCCTGACCAAGGCATGTGGTACCGTGCCTGTACCACCTGCAAGAAGAAAGTGACTGAAGGGACGCGGCTTACTTCATAATCTCCTCGCATTGCATCTCACGGGCGTGTAGCTCCGTTGCCCAGAACTCCAGTCCATCGAGTTGCTCTTCAAATGTATTTTTGATTGTTGATATTATCATGAAGGTTGTTAATCTTGTTGTTTTCCTATCTCACGGAATGGAGTCGTCTCCAAGTGTAGTGACACCTTTGTGTTGTTTTTTTTTTTTTTTTTGAGGCCTTCTCTTGAGAGTACAAGTTTGTAGCATCTGTTTGGATACATTGGTACTCACCCCACACTCACACCACACGCACGCACACACCCCTACCTATGTATCTAAACAAGACCTACAACCTTATATCCCTAATACGCCCTGAGAGACTTTCCCGAAGAGCGGAGCTTCGGTGACCGACGACACCTTTGTGTTGTTGATCAAGCGTTTGTGTATCGGACTGTCCTCTGGCACGAGCGATTTGTATATCTAGTGGTTCTGTTATTATCATTATCATCTATATTTGCTGTCTGATCCGAAAATGTCCAAAAATGGTATATGTCATGTCAAAATTTCGTAGCTCAATGATCGATATTGTTCAAGAATAAAAACGTTACATTAACCAAGAATTTGATCGGACGCACTTTCTGAACTAATCAATATTCGCATGGTCTTTGGTAGGTATTACAAAACTGAGATCAAACAGAAGGAAACATGAAGTAAATGTCACTTAGGACAAATAACGAAAACTCAAAACCTATTAAAGAGCCATTAAACATCATTTTGGTTCTTAAATTTTCTTTATGTGCTGAATGATCATGGGCTCTTCTGCTCGTCACCCTTGTCAAAAGACAATGCTTTCTTGATATTGTTCGTCACCCTTGTCAAAAGACAATTCTTTCTTGATATTGTCAAGTGTAGAGCGCATTGTGCTTGGTGATGTGCCATCTTCATCAGGTTCTTTCCAATGATCATCCATGAAGGCATGAACTTGAAATAATCCTTAACAAGACTGGCTGCATCTGTTGCAAGAAATTTACATATATCAGATAATTCCTGGCTGCAGGTGACGATCTATTAAGGCACACAACCATAAACATAGCATTGTACTATGGAAATCAAATAGAGGTTGGAAATTCTAACAGGCGTATGTGGAAGCCTGAAACAACAATAACTATCGGCATTGATCTGATCCTACAAAAAAAGCTATCTGCATTGTTTTCTTAAAGCTTTCTGTGAGAGTAATAAGAAACTATAAATATATTAGATCATCACATCTAAGGACGGAACAATTTCAATTTTGCAAATTTCTCAATTTCAATATGTCCCATAATGAACCCTCAAAATAGAGCAAACTATTCAGCAAGCTGTAATATACAGTTCAATATTCTGGACCCACACATTAAAAAATGAAAACACATATAAAAAATGATGAAAATATATTGCGTCACCCTGCAACGCCACACCATATAGTACATAAGATAGAAGCTGAACTGCTTAAGTGACAACAACTAGTTTCACTACTCTTGAAGATACTGAATTGCAGGTTACAGCTCTTTGTAACAATAACATATGAGCTTCTCTACAACCTTTCCAATCAATTTAACTGCAAGAGAAGAACTCTAAAGCACATAACTGCCATTGGAAACCTACATAGCTTGCATTTTATATAGATTAAAAAAGGCCCAAGTATGGACGCATCACTTCTTGTGAAAATGGTACAATTAAGCCACAGGCAACATTTCATAACCATTTCCAAGGGAATTACGATCAGATCGCATCACATGCCGCATAGACGAGAACTTAATCCGAATTTTTTTGAAACTCTCATAGCTAGCAATCAAAAGAGAGCAAGGATCTGCGAGTACGCTTACCTCGAGCGCGTGCTTGTAGCGGCTAGCGCGGCTGAGATCCCGCGCGATGCCACGGAGCTCCGGCGCGGGAGCAGCGCGGCTACCTCTGGCCCACTTCTCGAGCGCCTCCGTCGCGCTGCGCTTCACCAGCCGGAGACGAAAGACCAGCTACTACCGGGGAAGTGGAGAAGTCTGGCGATGGCGCTCGCGGCAGGCTATTCCTCCTGGTGGCCACTTCACCTTCACCGCCACGTCGGTCAAGACCGCACACGCAGCCGACGGAACCTCGGTCGGGTCGACCCGGAACCGTCTCCACCGCGGCGCCGGCTGAGCCCTCGCCGCCGCGTCGCCGGCTAACTCCACCTCCTCTGCCTCAAAAAGAGCGGGGATGGAGGTCACCGGCGTCCTCGAAATGCTCTGCATTGGGTTAGAGAGTGAGCCCAATTCGGGTTGGGATAATGACCGTGGAATCACACAAAATTACCTAAATACCCTTTTAATTTTGATTAAAAATAAAAGAATAATTGGTAGTTTCAGACTTTCAGGTAGTTTTAGGTTCTTTTAATCTAGTAGTTTCAGGTAGCTCTAATTTTATCACCGTTGGATTAGAGGGGATGGACGGTTGTCAAAATTACCAAGTACTCTAAAACTTGTTTTTTTTTTTTTTTGCTTAGCTGTTAGATCGCCATTATTACCATCTTATACAAGGTTGCAATTATTCAAATGTGAACAAGGTGAAATTAACTTGCTCCTGAACATGTCCATAAACCAATTGAACTATCATGTATAAATATGATTATGCATGGTCTGATTGCACCTTAGCTTACGCAAGAGCAACCCACCAAGATCTGGTTATGCTCCTAATTCCTACAGCCTTGTATGTTCTTGTTTCGTATTACCATAAGAGAAGCGCTTATATGAAATATCCATTGTCCACAAGGATATTTGTGCGAGAGCCGAGTATTCAGAATGTATTTTTTCAAGAACTAGAAGGACACCCCGCGCGTTGCAGCGGGTATCTCTTAAGAAATTTAATAAAACACATGAAACTTGAAGTTGACTAAAGAATATGCAAGATTTAGTTAATCATGATAGTCAACGGGCTAAAAAAATTAGACATCGAATGAATGTGTGGTTTATAATTTAAACATTGGTATGCTTTAGGAGTATATTTGATTGATATAGATAAGATTATATCAACCGGTTGAAGAAACAGATGTTGTGGATGGCTTGCATGAAGATGACATACACATTGCCTCATAATATTTCTAGAAACTTTTTGAGTGAATACATACAAAAGAGCCCATAATTTTGAATAACAACTATATGATTTTCATCATTGAAAATAATTGACAAAAAGTTCACGGGCGAAACCAATTTCGGTGTTCTACTTGCACATGATTTACTTGTGTAAGTACATAGCAGCATGGTGTGATCTTATTATATGAACTTGAAAAAACATTATGTGAAAAATTTGATGGGCTAAAAAAAGATGATGTGGATTCTTGCATGTAGAGATAGAAAACAATTAATGAATATTAGTGGGATGACATGGACAATTGATTGGCTAAAAGAACAAGTGATGTGGATAGTTTGCATGTTGAGATAGAAAAATATTAATTGCACTTAGTGGGGTTTTGCTTTATAAGAAGTATAGATATCACCAGTCATTCGTTTGGAGGAACGTGGACATCGCCAAACACTAGTAGTGAATAGCCACTAGTTACATATAACAATTATTATATCTCGGGATGTCCTAATTAACGCAATAATTCAAACACAAAGGGTGAAAGAATGGTCGACTGTATATTGTAATTACTGTGCAACTGTGTATCATGCACCGGTTTTTCGCAGCCTTGTAAGTTCGGATGATCCATCTCCGTATATAAAAGGGTGATTGATTTCTTCATTTTTTAGATAAAGAGTGTATATTAATATCGTGGAGATACAAATTACACCCAGCCTCTGCAACAACGCAACAACCAAAGCTGTTACAGATGCACACAGCCGAAAGACAATAAGAAGAATAAATAAAAAGAAAAATCCCGCTACAGAGTTACAGTCATTGCAGCAGCCGCACAACCACCACCAAGACACCACGTGATATCCAAATCTTCAAAAGCAACGTCTTCAAGAAGAACAGTGCCAGACACAACCAATTAAGTCTAGACCTTGGGTTTTCACCCTGAAGATAATAGTCCCCGCTCTCAAAACAATGTCTTCAGCAAGAACATTGTCAGGCACAACCAATTAAGGCCAGACCTTGGATTTTCACCCTGAAAGGAAGAACTTTGAACTTCACCTGTGATGTTGCCCCACTAACATACCGCTGCTCTGCCTCCTGCAACTCCAAGCAAGTTCCTCATCGACGCCAAGCCTCCAATCGCCATTTGCTAGTCCTTTAATCTCAGCTTTCATGACATTTCCCGACTCTGACTACACCATGGATTTGCCCATGATGACACAGAAGTAGAGCTTCACGCCGCTCCCTCTGGCGCGACCGAATCCCTCCGATCCAGCAAACTCTGGGAATTAGCCCATGAAAGATCACCGGCAGAGCCTTCCGAAACTCGACACTCTTGCCAGATCAAGGTACCGGCGTCAAGCAGATCTTCATCTTCTCGCGATTTGGAACCCTAGGACCGCCGCCATTATTCTCATGCCTCGCAGGCCCCGACGCCGTGAGAACTCACCCAGCAGGAACAGCAGCAATGGATGGGTAGACCGGTGCCAAACCCTAGATCATTGGCGTGGCCAAGACCACAGCCAAACACCACGGCCGGCCCCGGCTAGACTCAGCATACCCAGATCCGCACGAGGGCGAGATCAGGCAGCGAAGCCCAGTTCACCACGATGGAACCACGACCAAATCGGCCGGCCACCGGCGACTCCCCACCACCACCACGACGCCGCTCCACCGGGATCCTCGGGCGCTGATCTTCGACCACGCCGCCCCATGGCCGCCGCCACACCTCACCGCCCCCGCGAGACGCCACCGCGAACCACCTCTCTTGCCCACCGTCGACTGGGTGGGCGCCGCCACCACCGCCATCAAGGGCAGCAGCGGCGGCAGGGGCTTGAGCCGGGAGGCTTTTTCTAGGGTTGTGGGTGGCGGCGCCTTCGGAGCCGCCTGGGAGGGAGGCGACCCGGGAGGACACCTAAACACGTCTGATTGATTTCTTCATATTTTATAAGATTGCTCACATATAAAATATAAGACCATGCTTGCAAATAACAAATGTTTTCCACACTATAGATACTTAATAGGATTAGAGTGCTTGGAAATTAAATGGGAAACAATATAAGAAATAAAAACTATAACATACAAAGAGTTTCAAACTGGTCGCATCATTTATAAATAAAAAGAGGACAACTATTTGAAGACTGAATAAAAACATTTACAATCCCTTGTTGTACAAATGTTAGATCATTCACTAAAGATTTCTATGAATAACGAACTAAATACTTATGTCACGATTGGGCAATCTTTAGATAATTTTTATTTCACACTTATCTCAAGGCTGGGAAATCTTTAGAGTATTTTAATTTCACACTTATGTGACGACTCTAGAACCTCTAAAGATTTTAGTTTAATATAATTTTTAGATTTGTACACTTGTGTCATCGATCACCCATCTTTAGAAGATTATAATTGTGCACAACTCACCAATCATTAGAAGATTTAATTTTCACATATCTTTAGATACATGATGAGTAGGCAATGAGTCTGCATCTGTGAGAAGCTTTTAATTGGAAAATACATTCCAATATACTCTGCTCTCTTCGCTCTTTTCCATGTCTTCACGTGTTCGGAAAAAATAATCACACACTCGAAAAAATCCCGAGTTACAAAAACATATTCATTGATCACCCATGAACAGAAAAGAAAGTGAAGAGAAAAATGAAAAAAAGGATAAATGATAAAGGGTGTGACTAGGGCTCAGCTGACTGAGAATTAACTTAATTCTCAGTCAGCTGACATCACATGTATCGATACTAGCAGTTTCCATCTGATTACAATCATGCGTTTGACCCAGGTCTCAGGCCCAATTGTACACTATTCCTACAAAGCGACCTTTCATTTTTCTTTGAGAGATTGGTGCAAAGCGACCTAGTCTTTACGAGGCTGAGCTCTCTCACATCAGCCCAATTTTGTTTTTCCCTTTGCTTGTTGGGCCTTTTCGAATTTGTATTGGATACATCAGCTAGTTTTATGGAAAATTCGAAATTTGCATTTCTACATTTCAAAAAATCGGAACAAAAATCCCTGACGTAGATAGTGATAATATTTACAGGTTTGCAAAATTTCACCTTGAAATTCGTTATATTGTGGGTTGGTAAATGACAAATGGGTGGATCTGCGTGGTGAACAGTACAAAGATTCGGAAAATTGAAATTTTACCTGATTTGTCTTTTTTTGTGTAGCAAAAACTATAACGAATTTTGATTTAAAATTTTGCACGCTTTTAGACTCGAACATTATCAACATTTGGGATTTTTTAACCATTTTTGGATACTAAAAGTGCCGATTTATATTTTGAAAAAAAATGACCTGCTACGTTTAGACTTTCCGACAACATGTTGGTATTTTCTACCTTTAGTTTTTCACAATAAATGCCAATCAAAGACACTGAAAAAGAGAGAGAATTATTTAAAAAGTCAATTCTAACCCAACTCGCAACTGAGATTTAAAAAATCTACGTTGCAAGTCCAATTGTAACTAGGACGGCAAGAGAAAAAGTATAAATTGCAAGTGCAGTTGCAAATAGGACAAAGAAAACTAAATCTCAGTTGCAAGTGGAGTTGGAACTGGTGAACTTGAGACTCATAAAATCTCAGTTGCAAGTGCAGCTGTAACTAGAAAAAAATTAACAAAATATAGTTACAACTTGGATGAGACAAAAAAATCACAGTTGCAAGTGCAGTTGAAAGTTGAAACTAGAACAAAAGAAAAAATCTCAGTTGCTAGATGAGAAAAAAATCTCGATTGCAATTACAATTGCAACTAGGACGATAAAAAAATCTCAATTTTAAGTACGATTGAAACAACTGGCACAATAAAAAAATCTAAGTTGCAAGTGCAATTGCAACTGGGGTATCCTCAAAAAAATTCAGAGATACAACAACAGTTGCAACTGGGGCATCTTGGAGAAAATCTCAAGTTGCGACTAGGGCATCTTGGCAAAATCTCACTTGCAAATGCATATGCAACTGGAATAAAAAATTAAAATATCTCACTTGCAAATCTCACTTGTAAATGCAGTTGCAACTGGGACAAAAAAAATCTCACTTGCAAGTGCAGTTGCAACTGGGACAAAAAAAATCTCAGTTGCAAGTGCAGTTGCAACTAGGACAAAGAGAAAAATATCAGTTGCAATTGTAGTTGCAACTAGGACTAAAAGAAAACAATCTCAGTTGCAAGTGCAGTTGCAACTGGGCCAAAAACAAAATCTCAGTTTCAAGTGCAGTTGCAATTGGGACGAGAAGAAAAAATCTCAGTTACAAGTGTAGTTGCAACTGGGACAAAAAGGAAAAATCTCAGTTGTAAGTGTAGTTGCAACTGGGACAAAAAAAATCGCAGTTGCAACTGGTTCAAAAAGAAAAAATCTCAGTTGCAAGTGCAGTTGCAACAGGGATGAGAAGAAAAAAATTCTCATTGCAAGTGCAGTTGTAATTGGGACAATAAAAAAAGTTTAGCTGCAAGTGTAGTTGAACCTGTGAGAAAGAAAAAAATCCTCAGTTAGCATTCTTGAGAAATCTCGGTTGAAAGCCGAGTTGCAACTAGAAAAAAAAATCTTGGTTGCAGCCGGATTTGCAACTGAAAAAACTCAGTTGCAAGTCGACTTGGACTAAAAACAAAATATACGTTGTAACCCCACTTACATCTAGAATAAAATCTCAGTTGCGAGACGACTTACAACAGAAAAAATCTCAGTGGCAATCCAACTTGCAACTGGGAAAAATCTTAGTAGCAACCTGACTTGCTTCTAGAAAATAATTCTCAGTTTCAATCATAGTTGGACCTAAAAAACAAAATATCCGTTGCAACCGTACTCTCATCTGGAAAAAAAACTCAGTAAAGAGACGACTTACAAAAACAAAATCTCACAACCCGACTTGAGAACCAAAAAAAGAACACATAGAAAAAATTATCAAGAAAAACTGCACAAGGACCACGCAAAAACCACAGGAGATTTAATAAAAGAAATGAGAATTATAATGAGAAGAAAACAAAATGAGTGCGAAACACACAAAAAAAGATAATAATACAATTGTACCTTGCTCATTTCAAAAAGCAAAACAACGTAACACACAAAAGAAAATCACACGCTTAGATAGGGTCAACTTCTAGAAGAAAAAAAAGCCCATCAGAAGAGACGGTAGAGATAGAAAATATGAAAAAGGCCAAGACACATGATCCAAGCATGGTAGAGAAAAAGAAAAGAGGCTCATACACGTACGTACCTCCGAGCGTAGCGTGAACAGGTCGTCAGCAACGACAAACGATTGCACGAATCTCAACACTAGATTGGACGGTTGGAGAGTTGACTGAGACCTATGTTAATTCTCATCTGACTGAGAATAAGCAAATCCGAATGATAAATGATAAACAGGTAAAGAAGTACAAAACGGGCCGGCCTACGTTGGGAACGGGAGTAGTTCCTTCTTGGTTTTGCCCACGGTGGACAGATTGTGCGAGATATAGGTTTCCCCGTGTAGCACAGCACGGAGCATGCACGCCAAATAGATCTCATCCGCCGTCACTAGTAGAAAAGGGGCCATCCGTTTGGAGCATCTATCCCGGCCAAATTACAACCCGGGATAGATGCACCATTGATCCCGGGTCGGTAGGGCGGGGCGCCCGTGGGCATTGCTCCCGGGTCGGGGGACCTTTGGTCCCGGTTCGTGACACGAACCGGGATCAAAGGGTCCTCACATGCGCGCACATGCTTTGCAGCGCTGGGCCCCACTGGCAGGGACCTTTGGTCCCGGTTCGTGTTACAAACCGGGATCAAAGAGTCTCCCTGCTATATATCATCTTCCACCCGAGCTAGCTTGAGTTCATCACCATTTCTCCTCCATTTTCCTCTCTCCCACACAAATTAATCCCCATTTTTTTGCACCATTTGAGAGGATTGAAGGCACCTCATCTATTCAAAGGTTAGCAACATCGTTCTTTCCTCCGGCATTGCAACTTTAGCTCATTTCGTTGCTAGTTTAGCTCATTTCAATTTTGTAATGCTAGCAAGGTGTTTGATGAAATGCCCAAGCTAGAAAGTGCATTTGCATTTTGAGCTCAAATTAATTTATTATTTGTGGATTTTAGTGTTGTCCCCGTCCTCACCACCGTCGATAGCCTGCGTCGTCCCGTCACCGGCACCACTTCGGTGAGCCTCTTTTTTATCTTTTATTTTTAAAACATATATATACTTGTATGATTTAAATGCATAGTTATTTCTTGTATAATTTTCTTATGTTTTTTTATATGTATAGTGTCATGGTTTTGATATCCGTCCCCGTCGGCCCTCGTCCGGTCTATGATTCGGATGTGGTATATTTTTATAACTATTTGTTTCGTTTCGTGTTTATGACAATCATACCGACCAACTTGACATAGATATATTTCTATTTAGGAGGTAGTTGAACCGGAAATTCCAGCCGACCCTGTGATAACCCGGATTTTTGGCTAAATTAATTATTTTGAGTAAAATAAGTTTTGACAGCTAACTAGTTTTATTTTGGTTAACTTTGCTTTGTAATTAAATTTGCTACACGTTTTGGACCTGAAGTATTTGCCAAACGAAACGGCTGTGCATCCGACGTTCTGTGTCCGACCCACGTCCGACGGTTAATCAGACGGACAATTCACCGATTGAGTCCGACGGGCCATGTATTGCATCGGACAACCGTCGGATGATATTGTGTCGTACCTATAGCAAGACTCTTTCTCTACGTACAGTAGGCGATCCCTTGTTAAAGGGGAGAACTTATTCCATAAACTAAATTTCATGTATTTGAAATAAATTTTATGGACTCTACCCTGGTCTCTCTCTGAAGATCTCACTCTGAGTGTAGGTGAACGTGAAGCCCGTGGTATTTCCGGCGTCGAACTCATCCATCCCTCGCAGAGTCTTGGTCCTCATGTCGACAGCAAGCAGCCATGCCTTGTGATCCTGGCACATCGGCCTTGTCAGGATGTAGACCACATCTTCGTCCTCCAGGCTCAGCATCGGGCTGCCCACGCGGATCCTCCTCAACACCGGTTTCTTCCTCTCCACATGATCGTTGTCCCCTGCCAGGTTGCGCAGCTCGGAATGCCTCGCGTCGTCGACCCTGATCTCAGAGGCTTTGAGGTGGAACTCGTGGTGCCACTTCTTCCAAGGCTTCTTCATCTTCCACGCGTCCGCGTACCACTCTGATCCGACGACGACATTGGCGGTGTGGACGCCAAGGCTGGACATGGCCAAGTACTTGACGACGCCGTTGATGACGGTGATGTCCCGGACGTTCCCTGGCCAGCCTTCCAGACCAGTCTTCGGCGGCGGCGACGGCAGCGGGACGTAGCGCACCTTGTCCTTGCCAGGGAGCACGTCATAGACGAGGATGCCGTGCCAGAGGTCGACCCAGCCCATGCAGCCGCGCTTTCCTCCCATCACGATCACCTTGCTCGTGCTGGCGTGTGGGCAGTTTAGGCTGTTCAGCCGGGCTGAGCCCTCCCGGAGAGGCGAGTCGAAGTAGACCTGCTTGGTGGTCCAGGACAAGGTCTCGGAGTCGAACTGGTGAATGCGGTGCACCGAGAAAATTGCAAAAAACCATCACAATTGGTGGTTCAGTTGCAAAAGACCACCGGTTTCCAACAAATTCGCAAATCGCCACCACTTTTCGTTGACAGCGTTGCAAAAAACCACCAGTTTCCACGAAACCTCGTCTTACCCGAGTTAACGCTCGTTCTGACAAGTATGGCCCACTGTCAGGCGTGACGTGGCGCGTGTAAATTTTGCGAAAAAGTCCTCCATAATTTTTTCATCTAAACTAGTAACCGTGCACGTGCAACGCACGTCTCATAAATCAACTAATGCTTTTCAAATTTGGATCAGCTCTCAGTCGAATTGGAAGAAAATTGACAATGCTCTCTCTCTCTATCTCGATCTATGAATGTTTTCCATGTTTCTTAAGTTCGTCTTGAAAATAACGGTTACATGCTCGATATACCCAAGCTAAACTTGGAACGTAAGAAACATGTTTCAGTCAATAAAGCATGCTCGGCATACATTTGCTTTATTAACTGAATTTTAACAAAAGTGTATTTTCAAGGTTTAGCTTTATTTACTGAAACATGCTGACCTTGTATGCAGAAAACCCGATGATAGCTCTAAATCACACATCAACCTTTAGGGCAATCCGATGCAAAATCTGTTGAAGGCATATTCACGTGCTATGGATAAGCATTGAGAAAATCAACCACTGCAATAACCTCAAACTGAGTAAACGTACGCATGTGTTAGCGAGAAAAAATTGCACGCTCAGTTGTTGTTAATTACGCTTGAATCATCTGCATCTTTTTTCTACAACTTGAATCCTCTGCGCCTGACCATGATTAGTGATCTGGTTTTTACTTTCCATGTCAACATATGTGAAGGTACAAATAAATCATCATCTAGACACGTTGATTGTTTTGTATGGACAAATTGTCATCTATACATCCATATAAAAGACAAAATGATCAATGTATACTCATATGTGGAGTATAATCCTAATTCCAAAGATAGGGTAATATATAGAGTTTGATACAGTTTTGGATGATTTTCTGAAATTGAAAAACAAAACAGAAACTTTTTAAAGCTGGTAGTTATCTGAATCTTTTCAACTTTTGTTCCTGTCGTTCAGAGAAAACGAACAGAACAGGAGGTCTGCTCCCATGGACAGAAACAGGGAGGCAGGCGGCCATGAAATTAATGACTGTGTCGCCGCAAATACTCAGCAGCGGCATCTGAGGGCATGAGAATGATCAGGACAATGTGACGGTTCCATTTTTGGGAAGAATAGGAGGGATTGGTGAAGGCAAGGAAGTCAGCCATGGGGTATCGGTCAGATAGAAGATGACGGGGCGATGGCGGTTACCGGCGGCGGCACAAATTTTTCCTCTCGTTCGAGGGAGCATGCGCTGTGATGACAGTCAGGGCGCGGGGGCAGTGAGGAAGGTGGAGACGGAGCGCGGGGTGGGCGTCGGTGAGTCGGTCCCTCCTCCAAACGCCGCCAAGGCGGTGGCGATGGAGCCCTAATGTCATCTCTGATCTCTCCCGCCTCGATAGCCTGGATTGTGCTTGTCGGGATTCCTTAGGATCATAACAAATAATCTCAGATTTACAGAACATAGTACTTTGGTTCCTTAGCCTATAATTAAATACAAGGCTACTGGTTCTAAACATGGCAGGAGACAAACTATAAGCCACATATCGTTGGCATTCATTGTGGTTTCCATCTAAGCTAATCAGATTGCAGATTCAGCTAGCAAGTTCGTGTTAACACAACAAGCATAAGTTCAGTTTTTTATGACCCATGCATATTGCTGTTTTTAATAAACTGGAAGAGGAACAAAGTAAGTAATCATGCACAATGTCGATATAGATAAGTATTGGTTCAACTGAATAAACATGTATTACAGAACACAGTGAGTAATCAGCTAGCAAGGTTACACTGAATACCAAAGACGTTGTAATCCTTCCCAACTATTTTAGATGTTCCCCACTACACAACACACAGAGACGTAATAATCCTTATAAAGCAAGAACTAAAGCTTCCTATAATAATCCTTTACACATGAGCAAACGTAGGATGACACAAAAATATTAAATATCACAGGACTGCAGCACGTTCTTTTAATTTCTAAGACTACTTTCTCCTCCACTATACTTACGCAATGAAAATGGCATTAGAAATGTTCAGGGTATCAGAAGTTCAGCTATCATAAGCTGAAACAAAAGCTTATATGCCCAGATATTTTCAGAAAAGGATTGCCCTGCATTGCATATACCATTACCAGTGAAATCATTCAATAGAAAATAAAATAACAGTTACACAAGTTTGGATCAGCGCCAAAAACAATAAACCCTTCTTAACTCCTACTGCAAGACATGCAGCAGAGCGCAATGTAAGAAGAAACATCTGCACATAATTGAGTACTGGATTGAACTTCAAAAATATGTATGTACCAGCCTCATCAATCAAGATATATGTACCAGCCTCATGCTCTCTTTTTTTTTTTTTTTTTACAGGACCATCTCTCTATTATTGTAACCTGGATTAGTTTATTTAATTTTGGGCATCAATCTATACATATATAGGGCTATATTGCATCAGTCTGTAAAAGAGCTATTTTCAGTCTAACATGCTACTGTTGTTAACCTGATGAGAATTCAGTCTACCAGCAATGACAAGAAAAACTCATCTTTTTTGCTACTGCAAGGAGCAACAAGAAAAACGTAGAGAAATATTATAATGTTTGTACATGCAGGCAATTGTCCACTGATTTATATCGTCATCTAAATAGAAGATCCCTTACCTCTCTCATTCTTCTTGTGGAGGCGAGGCTTGCTTTGCCATCGATTTCTGCACCTCCAGCTGCATATAGAGTAAACATTGGTAAGAAACTTAACTTAACCATTGCATCAAAAAGGAACTAAAGACATATAAGCCTACATTCCTTTTTTAAAGACCATTGCATATACAGTTATGTCACATAAATCGTTGCTAGAATTCCTTTATTAAGTTTTTTTAACCTTTTCTTAAGTCAATTTTGAAGAACACTGCAAGATGCCATTGAAACTTGTAATTCTAATGTGGAACTGACCTCAGAAGATGGAGAACATGTCCCTTGTGGCCTGTAATTTGATACAGAGAACTTAATGATAGTACCAGCAGTTCCCCATCCAAGCACCCAGTTTCACCTCAGGTTTTGGAATCAGCGCATCAACGGCCACCTACCACAAAGAACAACAACACAATGAGCAGACCACCATTAATTACCCAAAGAATAGCCACAGTTTTTGGTTCGAGGCTATAAGAGAGGCTCTAGTTACGACATTCGATGCCATGTGATTCACTTGAGAGGAGAAAGAAAGGTGCAGATCACGCGTGAGGTGCTGCTTGTCAAAGGCCATCGTTGGACAAGATCCGGCTGAGACCATACCCATCTGATTCCCGTGGGACCATCACCAGAGCAGATCCGGGGCGGCGGCGGCGTAGAGGCTGGGCCGGCCAGACCAGTGACCTAGGTGAACGGTGCAGCCCAGTCGAGCAGCATCGAAGGCCGAGGCGACCGGATCTAGCGACCATGAGGACCAAAGCCACCGGCGCGGTCATCACGGGCGTAGAGGTGGAGACGACGGCGCAGGGCGCGTGCGCCCGGAAACAGAAATAGAGGAGACGATGCTCACGGAGGAAGTGGATCGAGGTGGAGAAGGCCCCGACAGCTGTGGGCTATGGCATAGAGGAAGACAGGGTGGCGGTGGCCGTGGAAGAGGAGCGGCAAGGACATGGCCCGTGCTGAAGAGGACGGCTGCGGCACCGAGACGAACAGAGGAGTGGGAGGCGTGCACAGGCTGAAGACAGAACGGAGGAGCTCATGCAAAAAAATAACGATTCGGAGATGAGTGGCAATTTAGTGTATTATGTGATTTGGTGGGAGGGTAAAACGGGAAAAATTGGACATTGTTGAGTTGTCAAACATTGGAACGATCTGGGCTGTTTGATCGGATATTGAACGGTCCAGATTTAAAGTATCCCAACAAGTTTGCTCTTTTAATAGTAGTATAGATTAACATCCCGATGAGCTAAAAAGGAAAAGAATAACAGGTCAACACTAGTACGCACGCACGCAGCGCGGAACGAGAGGCTAACGCACGATCCGAAAGTGGTCTCTCGCCGCCTCAGGAAACGCCGCCGCCGCTGTTCGATTGCTGGTCGCTGGACGGCGGCCCGGCAGTGGCTACTGTGCTTCCGTGCGCCCAAGTGTCGGAGCTCATGGAGCGCCCGTCCACGCCGCCGCTGCGAGAGCGGATGCTCACTTCTCGGCGGAGTCGCTCGCGGCCCTCAAGGTGCGCGCCCGCGAGAAGCTCCTGGCCGCAGGCGACACGGCCGCCGCCGCCGCGCTGACGCGGCCCTCAAGGTGCATCGCCCGCGCCCGGCGCATCTCGCCGGAGCAGGAGACGACGTGCCGCGCCGCCTTCAACAACCGGCTCGGCTCCAGCCGGCGCTTCCGCGGAGTACTTCGGGAACGCCGTTCAGGCGGTCGGAACGAACGCGGTGCGCGCGTCGGAGCTGCTGGCGCGCGGACACGGGTGGGCAGCCGGAGGCGTGCACGCACGCCAGAACGAGGTGTTGTACGGGGTGCTGCAGATGCTCTTCTTCGAGCAGGTCCGGCGCGCCATCACGGGCGTCTGCGCGCGGGTCGGCGTCGGTGAGGAAGAGCACCAGCGCCACCTCCATGGCTGCCACCGTGGCGGGCCACGAGCTCGAGCGGACGAGGCCGACGACAAGAGATCGTCTGCTCCTGCCGAGCGGGTGACCGTGGCGCTAACGGAGGGCGGCGCGGCCGCCGGAGCACCGGCGGAGGCGGCGGCGTGGTCCCGGGCGCCGGGAAGACCAGGAGGAGCGTGGCCTCCTGCGGGCAACGCGGCGAGCAGGCGGGGTGGGGCCTCCAATCGGTGGCGTGGAGAGCAGGAGCGACGCGGCCTCCCGGCGGCGGCGCGGCGAGCACGTCGCCGGCGGCGGCGGGATCCCGGCGAGCACGGGGAGGAAGGTTGCGGGAGGGCCTCGGTCGTAGGCAAAAAAGAAGATCGGGCAGGGTCGTGGCTTAAGGATAAGACCGTTTTTTTCCTTCCGATCGTTTCTAATTTTGTGGAGGACTTTTGTGCAAAATTTACACGCGCCACGTCACGCCTGACAGTGGGTCATACTGGTCAGAACGAGCGTTAACTCGGCTAAGACGAGGTTTCGTGGAAACTGGTGGTTTTTTGCAACGCTGTCAACGAAAAGTGGTGGTGATTTGCGAATTTGGTGAAAACCAGTGGTCTTTTGCAACTGAACCACCAATTGTGGTGGTTTTTTTGCAATTTTCTCGGGTGCACCGGATCGAAAAGGTGTGGGTAGAGATATCGGTTAAGCACGGTGATGACGAACCTATCATCATCAGTCGGGCAGCGAAGTATGCCAACTTTGGTGTCACCATAAAAGTGTTTCTCGGGGCTGGGGATCACGCGTAGGATGGGCGGCCGGTGGCCGGCGCCGAAGTGGTAGACGAAGAACTCGTCCGGGTGGTCGTGTCTGCGGACGCGCTCAGGGTAGACGGGGACCCGGAGGAGTGCGAGGTCGTCTTGGGTGGTGACGACTCGTGGTAGCGTATGGATAATGGAACGCGTCGGGTTCCAGGCCGGGGCAGTGGACGGCAAGGTGGGAGACGCGCGGCGGGCGGCGATCAAAAAGGTGACCTGGATCAGAAGGCCGTCGGTGCGGGCGGCTCCGGCAGTGGTGGCGTTGCGCTCGGCATCGATGTAGGCCATGGTGTCGAGGCGGACCGTCGGTGTCAAGGGATGAGGGGAGGCCGGGTCGTCGCCGTCGACGGGACGGCTGGCCGTGGCCGGAAGGAGCCAGCGCGGCTTCCTGGGAAGGGAGTCCCTATCATCGTAGTAGGGGTAGGTCGGGGCGTCGCTCTTGTGTCCTTGCCAGAAGTGAGCCATGGAAGCTGGAGAAGACGGCGGCGGAGATCGATTAGGCGTGCGACACCGGAAAGCTATAGATCATGCGCAATCTTTCCATCGTGGGCTAACCAAAATTGTGACGGACGGCCGCCAGATCGCCCGCAGCAGACCCGCGTGAGCCGGCCCGTTTTAGGTAGTTCTTTAACTTTCTTTTTTTCTTGCTTCCTTTCATCTTGGCAGTTTTTTTTTCATTTTCATTTTTAGTTTTTTAAAGTTGGTTAATAAATAAAAAAATTCAAAACCGAGGTTTTTCTACGAACTTGCGATTTCTTTGAATACGTGAAATGCGTGAATATTTTTCCTAATCCTTGAATATCTTAGTTCTCTCCGCTGCTAACAATATTTTTTACAGTGAACCATGCCAGATCACTTTGGTACGGACTGCTAAGAATTAGCGCATAGAAAACGTGCAGTATTGTACAAATCATGGCGCAAATGATAGACCTAATAACTGAACCGTATGGTATCTTAGTCATCTTCCCTCGCTCACCAGCTGTTCGTGGACATTGGTTCTTGCTGAGCAGTTTGCTCGAAATCCTTTCTTGGCATTCTCCATTCCGAATCTCTTTAGAACCACTTTGGCTAAGCCCTAGACGTCTTGTTCTATCACGATGTATCTTGATGCCCAATATATAAGTGGCTTCGCCTAAATCCTTCGTTGCAAAACAATTATTTAATTATTTTAATGACGGAGCACCACGACTGCTCGATCCTGATCCCGCTTCGGGAGAACAAGTACCTTCCACGCATGTAGTAATGCAAGTTCGCACTAACATAATAAGACTTTATCGGGTACTAAGAGCACTCCACTGGCGCGCCCAATTCCACTCACAATAGACGTTTTAGGCGCCGGCACGAAACCGTGCCCCAGCGGCGCGCCCAATAGAGAAAATGTAGCCGGCACGTCCCAATACAGCGTCCGGCAACCCGCTTCGCGCCCAGGTTCTAGGACGCAACCGGACGTGCCAGCAACCACAACAACGCGCGGCTCGTCGAACCTGACGGGTGGGGGCGACGCGTCAGCGACCCAACACTCTTATTTTCCCCGCAGCGTCCGTATGTGGCCTGTTTTCATCCCCTTCCCTCCACCCTACTGATTCGCCGTCGTCGCCGCCTCCCACCCTCCGCCGCCGGACGCCCGTCTCCACCCACCCCCCAGCGCGCGTCGGGAACGGCGCACTATTTCTCCCGTCGCAGTGTCCGTAGGCTAGCTCTTATCCGTCGAGTCGCACTTGTTGTCGGCCGCTACACCGTCGCCACCTCCGAGAACTTCCCCGCAAGTAAGGTGTTCGTCGCATTGCTCAGCTCAATTTTTCTCGTAGACTTCGTTTTTTTCCTAAACCTTGTGTTGATATAGATGGATAGCGACGACGAACTCCAGCTGGCGGGCGCATTGCTCACCGCCCATGCCGCCTCCAACGCCGTGGTCGGCGAACACTTGGCGATCATCACTTGCCTAGTTGGTTTGCTTGGACAGATGAATGCCGCGCCTTGGATTGGAGGTTCGAAGCCGGGTAGGAGGATGAACAAAGATCGCAGACGGATGCAGGGACATATGACGCTGTGGCAAGACTACTTCGCCGACGATCCCACACACGGGGACAAGGAATTTCGGCGGCGGTTTAGGATGAACAGGGACCTATTCATGGTCGTTCTGGCGGGCGTGCGGGAGTACGATGACTACTTCAAGCTGAAGAGCGACTGCACCGGACTGGTTGGTTTGTCCTCTATCCAGAAATGCACGGCTGCTTTGAGAGTTCTTGCATATGGAGCTCCCGCAGATGCAGTAGACGACTACCTCCGCATGGCTGAATCCACATGCATCGCGACCATGTATCGGTATTGCAGGGCGGTTGTTGCAGTGTTTGGGCCAAAGTATTTGAGACAACCAAATGAAGGTGACACAGCTAGGCTGATGGCACAAAACGCAGCTAGAGGATTTCCTGGTATGCTTGGAAGTATCGACTGCATGCATTGGGTACGGAAGAATTGCCCATTCGCCTGGCAAGGAGTTTACAAGGATCATGTTGGAGAGTGCAGTGTCGTACTAGAAGCTGTTGCTGATCATGATTTGTGGATCTCGCATGCTTTCTTTGGTATGGCTGGAACTCACAATGACATCAACGTGCTACAATGTTCAACGGTTTTTAACCGACTAACTGAAGGCGAAGCTCCACCGTGCAATTACGAGATCAATGGCCATGGATATGACAAGGGGTACTATCTAGCAGATGGGATCTACCCGAGATGGTCTACATTTGTCAAGACCATCTCCCAGCCTCAAGGTCAAAGTCAGTCTCATTTTGCAGCAGAACAGGAGGGTGCCAGGAAGGATGTCGAGCGGTCATTTGGGGTGCTTCAAGCTCGGTTTGCTATTGTCAGGTATCCTGCTCTAACTTGGTCGAAAGAGCAGATGTGGGAGGTGATGATGACTTGTGTGATCTTGCACAACATGATCATCGAGAGTGAACGTGCTGATCCTCCGCAACATGATGACCATCCATACTATCATGTGGGTCCTCTTGCCCAGACTATCATGAATATGCGGATTTAACTGCGGACTTCGGCACTTACCTCACAATTAACGCTGAAATTAAGAATGAAGGAGCACACGAGCAACTGCAAAATGATTAATGATTTAGTTGAGCATCTGTGGGCACTCAAAGGCCAAGCAGACGGCCAAATAAATTGAGTGGCCAATTTATTTTAATTTGAATAATTGTATGCCCTACTTGATTTTATTTTGCATTGGGACATTTGAATTCAGACATTCAACTGATTTTATTTTAGACATAATATTTGAATTTGTCAACTGGGAGCGTCTATTGGGAGCGACCGGTGGGCGCAGCGCTGCCAATAGGCGGCAACGGCTGCCGAACGCTGTATTGGGTGCGCCGGTGGAGATACTCTAAGGGACCATAGGCTACGTAATTATACCGATGGATATAGATTAAAGAGTAAAAGGCTCACGCGGTCTATCAAGTTGTCACGCATGAGCGGATTGGTAACCAACTTTAAAAATGCTAACTATTGGTCAGTAAGTTATACGTATGTTGCACGTTAGTTATTCCGTCACACATACCGTTAAAATGCTGACATGGTCAATGGTTTTTTACAAATAAACCCTTAACCTTATACTCCCTCCGTTTCAAATTAGATGATTTAAATTTGTCCACATGTGGATGATCTAGACATGTTACATGTATAGGTACATATGTGGACGAATGAAAAGTCATCTAATTTATAACGGAGTGAGTATTTTTTTTATTCCTAGTTTTTTTTTTGTTTCAACAGCATGCTGACAGGTGGGGTCACAGGTGTATATGTTTGTCTTCTACCTTGATCGGGTAAGCAGCTCGCTACCGCCGCGCGCTGCCGCCACGCGCTCACACCTCTGGCTCTCTCTCCTCCGAGCTTCCCGAGTCGAACGAGGACTTTCACGTATAGCTTCACTGTGAGGTCTTCTTCCTCCCTGTCCAAATTCTGCGTGCTTGGGTGCCCGGAGAGTCTGGCGAATCGGTCCTTCTTTTCTGCCGCCGGTCGTTGAGCTCGATTAGTTCGATTCTGGCCTCCCCGACCTTTCTGATCAATCATACGTATGCAGGATGAGCAGGCCATCCTGGCCAACCAATTTCCCTCTCACGCGTGCTATGTAACGTCATTCATCGCCGACCTCCGCCGCGCGCCGCCACAGGATGGTCTGTAGGTCACAGGTGTTTCTCCGGTGACAATTTGCTCTGTGCGCCGTCACCAATTGACGTGGCACATCGAGGCGCATAAAACGTGTTGGCCAGGCTCTCGAGCGCGTCCGGGAACGGCCGGAAACCAGCTCCCTGTGGAGCAGGATCACCGACGGCCACAGCTTTTGGCCTGGCTGCTCCTAGCGCTACAACGGAGGCGATAGAGGCCCCAACCCCGAAGCGGCCGTGGACCCGGCATGGCGGACGATCCCGTCAGTTCCCGTGCGTCGCCCTCCGGCGCAAGGCGGCGGCCACGGCTTCGCCTTTCTACATCCCTGCGCCCGACGAGAATGACAGCGGCTCCACCTCTGGGGCCCTATACAACGAGCCTCCACACTCGCCTTGGTTCGGAGCACTTGGTCTTCGCGCCGACGGGCGTGTGACAGCCCCTCCGGCGCGGAACTCCCGTGGCTCGGCCGCCCAAGGCGCGGGGCATCGCCCGGCGAGGTGCGCGTGCGGTGGCCGACCTGAGTCAAATCAATATCTCGATTAGTAAGCGCACTTGAGGAAGACATCCTAACTGAACACACCACTTCGTCTCTTGGTCAAAAGCGAAAACTCGCAGCGTCGGTGAATTTCGTAGGCCCATGTGTGTGTCATCATGTCACTGGTGCGGGGAGGGGAGCGAGCAAACCCTCGTATTTATTCTCGCTGAAATGTTGGTACACGATAAAGCAAATTTCATGTGCGGGTCCATGACGTGGATGCACCACAAGCAAAAAATTCTAGGAGCTTAGATATGTGAGGGGATTAGCACAACCGAGTACACCACAGCCCATCCAAACTACCCAGTTTTGTACTGCTACCGGTACTGCAGCAATGGGCTTTGGCCCAATAACATTTTAGAAAAGTGTGTACAGAAGGCTACATGGCAACACTTTAGTGGCACATTGCTAAGGCAAGAGGGTTCACACCGACTTATTTTTTATAATAAGGTGACCTCTCATTGAGTTACAGAATACAACACACACACATAGTGTTGCACCACACACCCACATAGCACGTGCGGTCGTGAATATATGCGTGACTTATGACTTAGACGACGGCGCGGTTACCCTAGCTAATAAATTCTATTTTTTGTACATATTTTTGTTTTACCTTAGGAAATTACGTGCACTGTTTATTCTCGTCTTCAAGAAACACAGTTGCTTCATCGTCCACACGTCGGTGAGCCATTCTCCAGTGACACAGCTGGAGCGGATGTCGCGGTTGTACATGGCGAAGTACTTGAGACAACGCCGTTTACAAGGGTGTTGTCCCTGAAGGTTCTGGTCAAGTCTTTGAAAGCAAACTTTGGCCGCGACGGCAGCGGGATGTAGCGCAGCTTGTCGTCCTTGCCAGGGAGCACGTCGTATATGAGGATGCCGCGCCAGAGGTTGACCCAACCCGTCATGACACGCTTTCCTCTCATTGTGATCACCTTGCTCGTTGTGGTGTACGAGAAGGCCTTTGACGGCTTGAGGTAGACCTGCTTTGTCGTGTTGCGCGTGTGCTGAATGTACTGATACGTCTCAAACATATATATAATTTTTTATTGTTCCATGATTGTTTTATATCTAACAAGATGCCTAGTACCAGTTCCTGTTTTCTGTTGTCTTCTTGTTTCAAAGAAATATTCTCGGAATTGGACAAAACTTTACGAGGATTATTATTGCGAAGAAACAAAGCATCGACAAAATATCAGCAGATGGGGGACCTACGCCCTCCATACGACCCCCAGGCGCAGGCCAGGGGTGGGCCGCGCCCCCTACCGTCTGGAACCCTCGGGAGCTATGTTGCCCCCCCCCCCCCCCCCCGAAAAATGCAATCTACCATCCATGTTGACAGTAGCGGAGCTATGACAAAGACAGGGGGGCCACCGCCCCCACTCCCCTAGCCCGGCCTCGGTTCGATTTTTGGGCAGCTTTGGCGCGGCGACTCTTCGTCATGTATGCGACCAAAGACACATTGATGGTAGCAGAAACTAGTACTCCGTACCAGTACATGCTCCATCCCCAGCTGCACGATATAGCGACTCGCGCGGTTATAGTCCTTTCCGATTTGGAATCATACCTTTTTAACGAACGTGGTTTTTCCACAACTACAAGGATCTCCCCCGCTTCATTATCGTTGATTTTGCATCCAACGAACGATATTATTCCTACTAATTGATGTGTTGATAAAATAAAAAATATGTTAATGTGTGGTTTTAATTTTTTAAATACATGTACATAATTTTTTTGTCATTACATGAATATAAAAATAGATTACATAAATGTAGAAACTATTGATTAGGATTGATATTTAAAATTAAATAATAATTTGTGCAAGGATCGCAAAATATTTGGACGTCTTATATAAGCGGGGAGATCCTCCTAGTTATCAAGGTACATTTTTTCTTTTTTTTCATGCCACAAACAGGAAAAGGACTCACAACATGAGTCGTTGGCCCGTTCATTCTCCGTGACCAGGAGAACAACTGCTAGACGACAAAAGACATGGGATGTTTAGAGAGAATAAAAAAGAGGACCACGGCCTTCTATCGAAGAAATACCGGTAGAAATTTCTTGCTTGTTCGGTGATCCCTCTAGCTAAAATAAATAAACGGAAAATCTAACTAGCAGGCGCCTTATACGGGGCAGAAGTCGACGCACGCACACGCACCGTCGGATCGCTGACGGACGGCGGATCTCGCACGTCGCGCGGTGCGGTCCTGAGACACTCAGCTCCTCTCCCGATCCACATTCTCTCTCATCTTTTTTCTTCTCGTGCAGGCCGATGGCCAGGAGCACGCCGCGCTCGCGAGCCCGGAGCCACGCCGCTGCCTCGTCGCCGTCGGCCTCCCTGGGAGCTCCGCGCCGTCGCCCGCGCCGACGCCCGCGAGCCGTAGCGCGGGCGGAGGTGGCACGTCCTGCCGGCAGCGCTCGCTGGGAGGAGCCACCGCGACAACTCTGCGTTGGGCGGCGCCACGGGCCCGGATGCCAAGCTGCGCGCGGGGAGGCGTACGACGGCGTGGAGATATGCTGCGACTGCCTTCTTCTAGTCGACCTTTTGCTGGACAAGTACGGCTACCATACATCTTCTTCACCGAGTTCCCACATCGGCCATGATCGGGAGCTGTTGGAGCTCGACTTGCCATGCTTGAATTGGGAAGGGGATTGAGCAAGAGGTGTGCCTAAATTTTTCTTCAGCTGCTCCTCCCGGAAATTGGGCGCCGGCGGAATTCCCTGCGCGCAGACCTCGAATTTGGGAAGGGGATTGAGCAAGAAGATTGAAGAAGGGCAGCCGCCATCATCCATCCCGGCGAGGCTGCCGAGTGCCGGTAACCCCCACACGTTATTCCAGTGTCTCCCAACACTCTTGCCGTACTCTGCAGGTAATTAACCCATCGTTTACTCTAGCCTGCAGCATGTTTAAATTATCACAAAATGCTCAATGATTCTGCTTTGATCTCATTATCGGTAACGTCTCATCAAGAAAAAATCAATTGTATACATGTCTATCTTTCAGCATTGGCTTGACCAGACCCGCCGCGCCGCGAGAGCCTGCACGAGAGCAGGCGCCCTGCGAGACGCTGCCGCCGCCGTGACATCCCCTGCACCCGCCGTTCGTTGGCAGCTCAACATCTTCCCTGCAGTTCGAGTGTCTCAGGTTAGCAGTCTTTGTCTGCATCTTGAATTCATTTCCACGAACCTGACGGTACTTTCTTTAGAAGTTCAGTAGCGATCACCAACCTTGGGGCATGCTATTCACTACATGTTTGGATAACAATATGATAACCATTAGCTTATATCTATGCATCTGCAGCTTAAGGCTTCATATATGTCCAGTCCACAGTATAGAAAAAGGCTCAACGAACAAACCGAGAAAAAACGGGCAAACTGAAAAATATGGATGTATCTGTATAAATTAGTCACCAATATTAATTAAGAGTGATTTTAGTTAGGTCACTGTTTTCATTTTGCAGAACTTACTCAGCCATATAAACTATAAGTAATTCCAGTTAAGTCATAGTGAATGAATCAGAACTTAATTAGGCAGTATTTTTTATGTAAGGAATATACATTTTTAAAATTTAGGAGAACACAATAATGTGGCTAATGAGAATATATACACACGCTCCTATTAACTTTGTTCCTTTATTCTTTACCAGAAAGTAGTTGCAGCCTCTGAGTGTTTGCAGGTAATTTATTTCTCCTTGCAGAGTCACCCGTTTTCAACATGACACCTCCATTTTTAGAGCTGATCCTTATAAAGCAATTCCTGTTTGGAAACAATTCTGGATATGGTTGATACTTATGTGCACCTTATCGAAATGTTGCGTGTCCTTTATCTATTCCAGGAGCGTTGTGGAGGTATTTAAATCAAGAATACAAAATTGTTCTGATCAAGGATTTGGAGTTGTAACTTAGATATAGTTCTTACCTCAGTTCTTTTTTTTTTGCAAAGAAATTTTGAGTGTAAATAAATTTGTCTTCATATCTTACCAAACCAGACATTTGTGGCTCATATTCACGTTGATCCAATTTGTGCCATGTTGGTTGGCCAGATGGTACTGTGAAATATAAATGTCAAAATGAGAAGAGAGGTACAGGTTATGTGTTGTGACATAGAATAGTTAGAGCTAGAAGGTTATGTGTTCATATTTCATTAAATTATTCAGATGTGATGTTATTATACGAGATCGACGACATGTCTATTTTTGCGTAGCCCTTGGCTCCCTACATGAGCAAAAATGTGTGGGATTTAATTCTAAGTATCCTTGTTGGGTAAATACCTATTGTTTATGCACCTATGTACTATTTAAAGTTTGACGGGTTAATTGTTTGGACTGTGATGCTTATCTGCTCATTTGTTTCATGCCGCCGAGCCGAGAGTGTCGACGCCGCGTCGCCCTTTCTGTCCTTACCATGTCACCGTCGTCGTTACTGCGCCCTCGCGTGTGCTCGCCGCGAGGCATACGCCCTAGCTCGGCTTACTCCACGTATGCTCTGACGGATATGCGCGTCGCAATGCTGTAGAAACTTCTCCCCGAGCTGAACCAACCAGAGCAAACCCACCCCCCGAGCTGAACCAACCGGAGCACACCCACCTAGTATCGATAAAGTTATCAACCTATTACTGATGGAGTTACCCACCATGTACTGATAAAGTTACCAATCTAATATTTATAAAGTTACTCACCTAGTATTGTTGGAGTTACCCACCCAGTACTGATAAAGTTACCAATCTAATACTTATAAAGTTGCCCACCCAGTACTGATAGAGTTACCCATCCAGTAGTGATGTAGTTACCCACGCTGTACTGATAAAGCTACCAACCTAATACTTATGAAGTTACCCACCAACTACTGGTGGAGTTACCCACCATCTACTTATGAAGTTACATATGTGTTAATGATATAGTTATCCACCACGAAATCGATTTAGTTATCCAACTCTATCAGTAATAGTCACCCACCCAATTCTGATTGAGTTACCCACCTAGTACCGATGAAGTTATCCACCATGTACTGATAAAGTTACATACATAGTACTAATATAGTTAGCCACCTAGTAGTGATGGAGTTACCAACTTAGTACTGATAAAGTTACTCACTCTATACTGATAAAGTTACCAACATAGTACTGATAAAGTTGCCCACCCAGTACTACTGGAGTTAACCATGTGTTCATGATATAGTTATCCACGACGAAATCGATGTTGTTACCCGTAATTTATAGGTAATACTTACCCACCTCTCTTGGTAATAGTTACCTACCGAATAGTAACGGAGTTACCCACTCGGTACTTATGAAGTTATCCATGTATTCATGATGTAGTTATCCACCAGTTGTCGGTATTAATTCGATAGTCATCATCCTAATACTTATGCACGATAAATTTACCATCTCAAATTGATATTCAGTTATGAAAACTAGGTGTGGTAACTTCAAAACTCGTAATAATCTAAAAGAACAACAAAAGAAATAGTTCTATTTCAACCCGAAAATTAACCGTTAATATAGTGGGTAACTTACATATTCGAGCCCAGGTAATTTATATGTTACAGGGTGGGTAACTTTTGGGTCAAAAAAAAAATTTCTTCGAAACATATCGACATGGGATCTAGTTTTGAAGATCTCGTCGCGAGTAGTCCAATGATGAAAACGAATTTTAAATCGGATAAACGGTTTGGCTTACAAAACTTTTTGAATTTTCGAGTTTCGCATTTAATGCGGGATGACATCAGCTTTTTCGGATTTTTGTGCATGCATGCAAAGGAGTGATATTCTATCTCTCATCACGCATGCGTATGCGCATGCATGCATGAGTTCGTTGATTAACAAAAATTATCCTAACGCCTTATGGTTATGTCAAATATAAGGCGCCTTACACATAGTCGTTCCCATATTTCTTGCTTTTTTTCATATCGAAGGAGTACTACCTTGTTAAATCAACCAACTTATTCCATAAACCACATTACATAATTTTGATCAACTCTACCGTACCCTGGCCCCTGTAATCTCTCTTGTAAGAGCCTCAATTAATCCATCGTCGTTCCTCCTTATATCGTCAGAAGAAGAATCTATTATACATCTATAGATCTCGCTAGCTGTGAGTGCTGGTGAACATGAGTCCAACGGTTCTTGCAGCGTCCAACTCATCCACCGCTCGCAGAGTTTTCGTGTTCATGTCGATGGTAATCATCCATGCCTTTTCCTCTTGGAACATCGGCCTGGTCAGCATGTAGACGACATCATCCTCCTGCTGGCTCAGCATAGGGCTGCCTGCTCGGAGGCTTGTCAGCACGGGTTTCTTGTCCTCCCCCAGGTCACGCAGCAGCTCGGAATGCCTCACCTCGATCTCGGAGGATTTGAACCGGAACTCGTGTTGCCATTTCTTCCACGGTTGCTTCATCGTCCACATGTCGGCGTGCCATTCTCCACTAACACACGTGCCGCGGAAGCCGTGGCTGTACATCGTGAAGTACTTGACGACGCCGTTTACGACGGTGATGTCCCTGTAGGTTCCCGCCGTGTCTTTGAAAGCGAACTTTGGCCGCGACGGCAGCGGGATGTAGCGCAGCTTGTCCTCGCCACGGATCACGTCGTATGTGAGGATGCCGCGCCAGAGGTCGACCCAGCCCATCGTGCCGCGCGTTCCTCGCATCGTGATCACCTTGCTCGTTGTGGTGTACGAGAAGGTCTTTGACGGTTTGAGATTGACCTTCTTGGTGCTCCATGCCCATGTCTGGGAGTCGAACATGTGAATGTAGCGCGCCCGGATCGGACGGCGGAGGGTTTGGTTGAGCACGATGACAAAACTATCAGCATTATTCGGGCAGCTAAGGATGCCAACTTCCTTGTCAGCATAACGTAGCGTATTGGGGTCGGGGATCATTCGGAGGATCGGCGGCCGATCGCCGGCGCCGGCCCGGTAGACGAAGAACTCGTTCTGGCGGTCGTTTCCGAGGAGGTCGACGGGGACCCGGAGGAGCGCGAGGTCGTCTTGGGTTGCGATGACCCGGGGCAGTGCGTCTGGTCGCTGCTGGCCGGGGCAGTGAACGGCGAGGTGGGAGAGGTGTGGCGGGCGGGCGATCCGTAATGTGAGCTGGATCGGGTGGCCGTTGGTCCGAGCGACACCGGCCGTGGTGGCGTCCCGCTCGCCACCATCGATGTAGGTAAAGGTGTCGAGGAGGACCGTCTCGGGACGAGGAGCAGAGGCCCGTTCGTCGCCGTCGACGGGACGGCTGGCTAGACGGAACCAGCGCGGCTTATTACAGGGAAGGGATTCCTCCTGCTCCTCGTCCTCGTCACCGGAGTCGGGGAACCAGTCGCCGTCGCTGTCGCTGTCGGGTTGTCCCCAGAAGCGAGCAGCCATGGAAGCTGGAAAAAGACGGCGGAGGATATCTATTCGGCGAGCGTGCAATACCGCGGAAGCTATCGTATATATATCCCGCACAATCTGTCCACCGTGGGGCAGCCCAAGAAGGAACTAGTCCTCATCCCGGAAGAAGAGATCTATTCGGATTATTTTCGGTGGACATCAATCTGATTCCTCCCTCTCCAATTCGGATTTCCATGGCGCACCTCCTAGAAGAAGGTGCCGTGATCCTTAAGCCGCGTTGGATTCCTCCGGCGAACCACCCAGGCGCCGACTACCCGGTCTCCCCACGTCCTGATACAGTCCTCCTCGACACCGAAGCCTACATCGACGACAAAACAAACGCCACGACCGCCTACGGGACAAGGAGCGATGGCCGGAGCAAGATCCAGGTGACCTTCTGGATCGCTCAGCCGCCGCGCGTCTCCTACTACACAGTTCACTGCCCAGGCCTTGGACCCGATGCGTTCCCCCGATTGCCCAAGATCGTCGCCACGGAGGACGACCTCGCTCTCCTCCGCGTCCCCGTCTTCCCCGAGCTGCACAACCTCGGAGATGACGACCGCATCAACGAGTTCTACTTGTACCGTGCCGGCACCGGCGAGCAGCAGCCACGTCTTCGCCTGCTCCCCAACCCCAGTCCCCGGTACTACGCCGACAAAGAAGTCGGCATCCTGAACCGCCCCACCGACGACGATGAGAGGTTCTTCATCGTTGTGCTCCACCGGGATCCCTTCACAACCCCGGTGACACGCTACATTCACATGTTCGACTCCGAGACCTGGGAATGGGGCACCAAGCAGGTCAGTCCACCGGACAACTACTTGTACTACATTACAGACAAGGTGTTCACGATCGGAGGAAGATACGGCTCCATGGCTTGGGTCGACCTCTGGCGTGGTATCTTCATCTATGATGTTATCCTGGGCGGCGACACCATCAGTTACAAGCCATTGCCGTCGTCGGGGCTCCCTTTTCTTAAAGGCTTGGGTCTCACTGTTCGGGACATCGTCGTCGTCAACGGCTTCATCAAGTACTTCTGCATGTACAGCCCAGGCGTTGACACCACCAACGTCAGTGGAGATTGGCTTGCTTATTCATGGAGCATGAAGTATCCTTTGCGGCAAGATTGGCAGCAAGACTGCCACTTCAAAGCTTCTGAGATCATGATGGACAACCAAAACCATTCTGCACTGCTACAGGATATGCCTGACGGCGTCGAGAAGCCATCCTTGATGCTCCGTGCAGGTAGTCCTGTTCTTAGCCTGCATGATGTCGATGTGGTTTACATCCTGACAAAGCCTATGTACATTGATGATGACATGGCCTGGGTGCATGCTGTCAACATGAGGACCAAGACTGTACAAGGGATTGCTGAGTTCAGTGCGGAAAGAACCGGTGGGTTCATGTTCCCATTCACTCAGAGTGGTATCTTCAAACGGAAGGGTATCGAGGTAAAAGAAGATCATAACCAGGAGATGAAGAAGATTCATGGACTCTTGTTTCCTACAAGAAGAAAAAGGATGGTGCTCCAGCAGGTAATTGTGTTATACTCCCTTCGTTCCCAAGTATAAGATGTCTTAGACTTACATTTAGTAACGGAGGGAGTACCAGTGCAGGCCTAGATAGCTGTCTGTTCTGTATGCTGTAGTAGAAACCCCTTCAAATCGTTGCAAACGTGATAGGTTGCTTAGATATGAGAGTGTGTGTGCTTGCTTGAAATTCCTGTAGTCGCTGTTTCTAGAATGCTACGTGAGGGCAGGGCACCAGTTCATCTATGATCATAAACGGGACACACATGAAAATTTTATCAACCAAGATAAGTCACAAAGAGGTTTGAGAAATGAAAAGAGCAACTAGATTGATTCCCCACAGAAAGAGCACTAATCACTTTTAATTCCATTGTTTGCTGGCTCGATATGAGTGAGTGTAAACGCATCCTATAGCAAAAAATAATACATCTGGCACTACTACTACTTTGTGACCAATAAACTACTCACTCAGTTCGGAAAAGGATGTAACTCATTTTTGTGACATCTTTTTTCGAACGGAGGGAGTAGCATTGAACATAATTCTACTTTTATGACCGGCTAGAAACCTTTTTTGAGATTGCGTTTATATTCAACTGTTTTTGCGCAAGGTGCTTACGTAAAAAAAAAAACCTGCAAAATTGTGCAGGTGCACGGCCAAGGCTGCCCAGTCAAGTAGACATGTGCCAGAGAGGACACCATATGGGCCTCAGCAATGGCGGGCAGTGGTCATCAAGGCCATATAATGGTGCGGGAAGAAGAGGGCAAGCACAGGGAGGTCGACGGTACAAGTCATCAGTGCAATGACATACAAAGTTTCAGTACTCATATTTTGTTGTTGTTTGGCTTTTCGGTTTGGCATTTGCCCAAACTTCGTTAAGTCTGCATCTGCTTGAGGATATCTCGGCCAGTGGTTGACTAGGAAGATCCATCGGTGGCGGTTCCCGGCGTGTCCTCGAGGAGTATTAAATTTTCAGCTAGCCATAGTATTTCGTTACTGAAGCTTGGTGTTTGTTTGGCTGGTCTTGGTTTCCGCTTTAAAATTGTAGTTTCTTCAACTTGAGAAATATTAACGAAATATGTGCATTGTTGAATTGGAGAAGCCGTTTCTTCACAAAAGTTACTGTATGAATTGGAGAAGCCGTTTATTCGCAAAAGTTACTGTATTTCCTCGCTGGTACTAGAGGGGATTGAGGCTGGTCGTTGTGGTGTACAATATTTACCTGTAACCTGCAGCCAAACTGAATGAAGCAACAGTTTCTGCACTTTGACATTGGTCACGTTTATGTTGCTCATCATGTTGTGGGCAGTTGGTTTTCAAATTCAGAGAGATTTCGTCGAAATTCACTGAATTTCAGTGATTTCGGTAGACACTTAAATAATTACCTTTCGGTCAAAATATTTCAATTCTTTCAGTAATACATAGGAATTCAAAACGAATTTAAAATATCTAATATTTTTAAATATTTAACGAACTTTAAGATGAAATTTCGGTCATTTGGCCGAAATGAAAACCGAAATCACTTCACTAAATTTCCGTGATTTCAGTAGTGGCCGAAATTTTCTGAAACTGAAATTTAAAACCATACTGGGCACTATCCAGCTTTAATGTTTTCTGGCGCCCATTCGCCCCATAAATCACATTTAGGTACTACATGGTATTGTTCGACACGTCTGCAAAGTTGTCGCGTGAATATTTACCATCTGCTCAAAATTTGGCTTTGGTAAATGCTATACAACAAAGTAATTATGATAATGGAAAATATTTCTAGAAATTTCTGGAATGGACAATGGAATGGAGAGAATCCTTGAATGTTGAGCTCGAAAATATTACTTTATCATTGCTCAGCCCCAACAATTTTTCGATAAAGCATCGTCAATACAATACAATACAATCAAGGTAGAAACAGTAAGGAATATCTACCTCTTGTACACCATAATCTCAAGTTCTCAACGATGACAACAGGAAAACAAAGCATAACAGACAAAATCTTTAATTAATTTAGCAACAGAGGCATCTTATGACCCCAACGAACCCAACCCAGGAAATCAAAAATACACTATGAGAAACAAACTTTCAAAACGAAAATATAGAAAAACTAAAATCCAAAAAACATAGCCAACAGGCCAACCAAAGCTAAGCTGCGGCGCGCCCTGCCCGACCACCCGCCGGCAGCGCTGTCCGCCAGCGAGTGCGCCCCGCCGTTCAAGAGCTGGTTCTGCTGCTGACCGAACACGCCTTGCCCTTGCCCCTGCCCGAACGGGAGCCCCGCTCCCGCGCCATGGCCGCCGCTGATCGGCGCCACAGCGCCGCCCGGCACCAGCGGAGGAGAAGACCCCAGGGGCAGATGGTGCGGGTGCGGCGTGCTGACAGGCGGTGGCGGGAAAGGCACGTTGTCCCCGCCCGATGAAATTGGTGGCGCGGCGATACTCGCGCCGGAAGATGGCACGAGTGGGGGCATGTCGAGAGGTGGCAATGGCGTCGGAGGTGGGACAAAGGCAGTGGGAGGAGCTGGAGGAGGTGTCGAGTACAGAGGCTGCTCCGGCGTCTCGGGGATCGGGTATGTGTCTTCCGGCGGTGGCGGTGGAAGCACTGGCAAGTCCGGCCAATAGGTCGACGGGTCAGCGGGAGGCGGCGGCGGTGGGGGTGGAAGCAATGGCAAGTCCGGCCAATAGGTCGACTGGTCAGCCGGAGGTGGCGGCGGTGGCAGCGGCAGGTCTGGCAAGTCGGTCGAACCCTCGTCGTCAGCTGGCGGGGGCGGAGGCGGCAGCACCTGGTCCGGCTCCGTGTCAAATGGCGGCGCCGTTTGCTCTCCGAAACTTAAGTCCGAGCCCCACGGACTTGCAAGAGTTGACGCCGTCATCGGAGGCGTCAGTAGCTTCGCGCCGCCGGTGGCCGACGGCGGCGGGAGCATGTCGCCCGTTGAAGCCGACGACGACACCGGCAAGGGTGCGCCGCACCTCTGCCCTGTCCACGGCTCGTCCCTCGTCCTCCACACCGTGACGCCGTCCCTGCTGACGATCCTCATGTCGCCGGCACCATCGAGGCTGAGCATCTCAGGGTCTGAGTCGACGGCTGTGTCCCAGAGCGAGTGGCCGCCGGCGAAGAGCTCGAGCCCCACAGGCGATAAGGCAAGGTCGCACGTGTCGGCGCCGCCCACCGGCGTGCATTCCGACTTCCACACGCAACTGGTCCCGCCGCCGCCGCCCTGCTGCTGGACGACCTCGACGTAGCACACGTCCCCGCCGCCGGTGGAGCTTCCACCGACACCTTCCGCGGTGGTGCGCCGGAGGTACGCGGCGAAGGACCCGGAGGGCGACGCAAGGAAAGGCAGACCCTGCGCGTCGCTCTGGTCATCGGCGTCGGCGTCAGCGAAGGCAGCGGGTGCCACGGTGGCGATGATCTGCTGCTCGGTGGTCCTTGAGATGTAGCTGGAGGAGACCGCAATGGCGCCACCAGAGAACCGCAGCAGGAGTACCAGCACTAGCATAGCGAGGGAAGAGGCCATGGTGAGATGGTGTGAGGAGCTTGGTGATGAGAGTAGGGTTTTAATGGGGGCAGAAGAGGGTTTGGTGCGAGCTTAGTCTGTGGAGCAACTCCAGTGTGTAGTCCCTAGTGGTAGTAGGAGAAAGGTTTGTGTTGCATGGAGTGGAGGGCATCTCAATCCATTTCAGGATATGATTTTAATTAGATCTGATGGATTGACCCAGATGGACCCTTTTCGTGTGTGTTCACCTGTTCCAATAGTTAGGGTATTAAATGTCAAAAAAAAAATAGTTAGGGTATTGGGTGCACTGGAGATCTACAACTTGCAGTAACGTTTCAGATATAAACCCAGCCTTGTCAATAGGCACTGAACAATTTAGGGTGCACTGGAGTCATGAAATAAATCAGCGTCAGAAATTCCTGATACATTTAAGTTAAGAAAAAGCAAACCTAGAACAGCTACTTTGTGGACAAACTACTGCATCCAGGATCCAACAAGACATTCCTCACAATAAAAATGCAACACCATGACTAAATGTTTCACATATCTGTGTGATTTGCTCAAAGAAAACAGATCACACATGCATCAAAGTCCTAAGAATAAGCAAAACATAGTCGCAAGAAGGGGAAAAAGGTGCACAACTACTATATCCAAGTACCAACTATTTTCAAGAAATTCTTTTAGAGCATACATGTATAGAGTTTACAGTTCAGGAAGCGAACAGTGGAGAACACTAATGATACATAGATCGCAAACACTGATGGTACAGGTATAGAGTTTCCAGAGCAATCGCAAAACTATCGCGCTAGATGTTACATAGATCGGAATCACTAGAAAGCTTCGGTTCTCAAACTATGTTGTATCAGGCTCAAAAACTAGGAATCTCCATGGATTGTGTAACGCTCCCACTTCTTGGTCGGGTCATAAATCTGCAAGAAAATAAGAGTGGTTACTGTATGAAGTACGAACGAAATTTCAGACAAACCAAAGCATATTATTTAAAATATATCATTCTGAAGTTCATGAAAAGATAAAAGGGTTCAGTGCCAAACCTCCCATCTTGAGGCCGGGAATATATGCTTGTTTTTCTCATACCAATGCCTCTCAACAACCTTCCCCGCATGAGACTGCAATCATCAATGATAAGATTAGACATTTGGGTTCTGGAGTGCAGCATGTCTACATCACAAATAGAAGAGATTGTTAAGTCACCTCGTCCTTCTCTTTTGTTGCATCGGCAATTGTACGTACGTCCTCATGAACATCAAAGTGGAAAAGCTGGAAACAGAAAGCAGTGTCAGTGAGTAACTCAACTCTTCGCCATGAAGATTTTATCTAGAAAACTAAAAAAAACGTCGTCTGGTTCAATAGGGACTAGACTTATCTGATTTATTTCTATATTACAGTCTCACCATCAGCATTCTTTAGTGACTTAACTAGACCAAGTGGCGCATAAGATGATACTGCTCTTTGATGATAGGTGATAGTAAAATGTGAGCATTTTACACATATAGAAAAGATAAATATCTGTTTACGTATAATAAATTATAAATGTTAAAAAACTGGGGCAAGCTTCACAATAATCAACATACTCAAGGAAATAAAAAATCCAGGAGAAGCGAAGGAACAAGCATTACCGGTCCACTCTTGCCCCTTGCTTTATTAATAATTAACTCGTAGAAGCTGTGTTGCTGTCAAGTCAAAATAACAACGAAATAAGAACAGGATCAAATATACTAAAAGGAATGCAAAGCCAATGAACAAACTTAAACTTGACATACATGCGGGATAATGAGATCTTCTTTCACATAGATTAGGTTCTCAACAGATGTCGTCCGTACTTCACGGAATTCTGGGGCAAGCTGCTGCTGAACAGCCCTTAAGAATTCTCCAATAGAGTCACCTTTGCGGACCTGGGAATGTAGAAGGGTTTGTTGAAATGTTCACTTCTGTAGAAAAATCAAAAGAGAAACAATTTTGTCCAGTGTTAGAAATGCACCTGGATAGCTCTCCTGTGCCCAGTACCATCCCAGTAACTGTAAGTGATTGAAAGAGGTTCATCTGAAATAGGGATATTACTTTATCAGTTCCTGTGCAAGAATCATCCAAAAGAGAAAGATAGACATTATTAGATTAATTTATGAAGTATGAAATCAGCATGTGGCATACTTTTGATCAATTCTTGCTCACACGACCACTGCATCTTCAAGCGTTCTCGCTCTGCTAGTTCCTCTGCCTCTCTCTCTCTGATGGATCATTCTTAGCAAACAGCTTGCAGGTTAAATAAAGCTTGGTAATAACAATCAATATCCAGGTAAAAAATCATAAACCGAAACACATACCTGTCAGGTAGAAAACTTGTCTCAACTGTGGGATCCTTTCCAAATTGTTTCTTTTGGCTTTCTTCTGTAATGAATAACGACATAATGTTCACAAGTAGTTCAAAGGATCCAGACATACAGGAACAGTGCCAATACACAAATACATATATCAGGGCACTATGAGCATTGAGACTGTAAATCAATAAAACAAAATCATGATCCGTAACCCTGACCAGGAACTGATCATTTGCTTTATCTGATTTAGGTTTGGTTATTTCCAACTTCTCATGCAAGGCCATTTACACACAAAAAATCTATGCAAGATTCCAGGACATGTAAACAAGGTAACATTGCAACCTAGAGTAAAATTAATCAAATGATTGTCTTCTCTCATAAGCACTTGATATGAATTAGTTGCAAAGCAGGACATGCAGCATAAGGATCCATTTCTATAACTAAGAGTTGCTGTACCAAAGAACTGGCTAGCCTAATTTGAAACACAACACCAATTTGTGAAAGCAAGAGGATAAGTTCATACAGAGGAATAACAGATGTTCTATCATTGGATGAAATTCATTGACAATGTATGCTAGTACATCAAAGAAAAAAATCCAATCCCAAGAAATGCAAGCACCAATATTGGTAACATAAGTAGTTAAACAGCAAAAAATGGAACTCAGTAGTCAATATGATAGGTAACAGATGACCTGCTTATACAAACTTAAAACATACTATATGCTTCAGTAGTTATAAACTAGTTAAGCCAACAAAGGATGAGTGAACATGAAAGGTTAAGGGATCATACGGTTCTCAAACTCATCATCGTCACTTCCGTTCTCAATTTCGTCATAGAAAGACAAGCGTGGATCTCCCCTCACTCTCCTCTTTTTCCTTTTCTGCATTTGCAGTTCCTCTTCTCTGAAACCAACAATACAATACTTAAATTGCTACAAGGAAACAAATCAAAGAAATTTTTGATTCTGACAGGCTAGGATTTTAAACTCACTCTTGTTGCAGTTTTAGAAGCTTCTCTTTCTCTTCCTCCTCAATCTTGGTTCGTATGTTAACCCTCTGCCCAGGCACATGAGTGATAAATTAGATGATCAAATTTTACTTTGTCAAGAAACATACAGGCGGCTATTATAGTTTGTCTATTACCTTCTCAACATACTGCTCCCTTGTAACTAGACCAACAGTTTCTTTCTTGAATGCAGTCTCAAGAATCTGAAAATCACAACTCTTAGCATTCGCTTGTAAAATACAGCCCCACGGTACACACATTTATAAATTACTTCCAAAATAATGATATAATTTAGTATCATCTGAAGAAACCATGGACACTTGAGATTAACATATACTCCCTCCGTCTCAATATACAAGGCGTGTAAGCAACTCTGCACGAAAATTAGCACACGCTAATTTGGACCCTGCTACCCCTGATATATTGATTAGCGATACATGCTTGTGAGGAAACAAACGTAAATCTGGGGATTTCTTTCCGTCCATGCAATCACAGTAATAATGGCGCAGATATGGAACCCACCCATCGCTACATCCAATACTGAATCCTGACTCATGATGAATCAATTAGCATCCACTTTCTAAGGAAACTATCGCTCAAAGATTATTTTGTTGAAAGAGACGAGCGCAAGGCTGCATGCAGGCGGGGTAGAGTCGGAAGAAACACCACAAAAAGGTTTACACGCCTTGTATTTTGGGAAAATTAAGAGGTGCTTAGGCGCCTTATAAAAAGAGACGGAGGGAGTACTTTCTTAGATACTGCCCCTATATTTGACAGTATATTGTTCAAAAAAAAATTGACACTATCGGAGGAAGTGTATTTTAAACTCAAGTTCTCTGCAAGCATCAACATGTGGACCAGGACCATGCTGTTACGGCTGCTGACTCGGCGCTGCCTGGCTGTATCTGGTTGTATCCAACGTGTGTCAGGCTCTCTTTACATGTATACCAGTAGTTTCTGGTTGTTTTATCTTGTATTGTAATCATTATTAAATGACAGGAAAACGGAAAGCAGCAACAAATACGTTGTGCAAGATTCCTAGCTTTTCACATGTAATGTGTTCATTCTAGGAACCTGCTCCGGGTGGTCATGTCGACGTTAACCAAAAAACTACATGTACAAAAAATAAAAGATACTATTGCTCGTTTTTAAATTATAAGCCCTGAGGCTCACAAGACAAATAGAGTACGCTTGAAGCACCACCTTTTTGAACCCAACACAAGACCGCTTCCAAAAAAGTGACCAGCTATACGTCACATGTGCGTAGTGGAAGAGGTTATCCGAGGAGAGAAGTGAAGATGGAATGGTTGCCTCCAGGTTTTGTGCACATCAGGACTTGACGACCTCTTTTCTCATTTGTGAATCGGAAGAAATTGCACCATAGTATACTATTCTATTTCCCGGAACCTCCTAATCCTACATATAGTCCAGATCCCTGTATTTCCCCTCAACATATGAAAATATATGTATCTTCGCATGCATCTTTGCATGGGCTAACAAAGATCCGTCTAGCTTAAGTGTGGCACTTCTTTCTTTTACCACCTATTTAAGGACACTGTCGATGATCCTTGTCCATGTGCAAACATGTGGCCAAGTTAGTCTAGTACTAAAGCAAGATCTTCCATGCACATGGATATGAATATGCTACTCAATATACAACTACCTTCCTATACTACATGACGATTTGGTGTGATTCTCCTTGGGGCCGCCGTGACATATATATACATATACAGTTAACACGGTTGTATACAAATTGCACTCCAAGGAGATAGGAGGCATATACGAGAAGGAGACATTATTTTTACAGAAACACCACTTACATTTTTTTTTTGTCTGGTACATGTGACCTTAGTTCTATGATCCTAAGCGAATCATAAGTACCAAAACCCAACATCCTATAAATCCCATACAAAGAGAAGGCAGCCCACATAGACTAGGTTTTATCAATTTCTTAGCGAATCCAGGCACCCGACAAAGCACGAGCTGAATGGAACTGTGAGGCATCAAGCAAACAACGCTACCACATCTATGAGTTATCCTTTAAGGCTCTGAACTTGCCCTTTCTGAGTGCAGCTATCCAAGTAAAGCTAACTACGTCATGGCAACCACAATCATAGATACTTCTCCAAGAACAAAATTAACAGATTAAATTAGGGCTTCCAAATTCAGCAATCCCTACTCATGGCAAAGCACGCCCAGATGTCTCTATTAGTCTATCAGCATCATGCTAGTAAGCGATCAACAAGTAAATAAACGAAGATTAGGTTTGCCGGCCAAATCGAACAGGGACGATGCCGTGGCGATGTTTACCTCGGAGGTGCTGGAGCCGAACTGGAGGAGGCCGGGCTGGTCGTCGGCGTTCTTGCTCTTGAGGTCCTCGATCTTGCGGCGCTCCGCCTCGCGCTGCTTCTCCAGCCGCCGGATCTTCACCGCGTCCTGCGCCGTGCCCACGTACCCGTCGCCGAACCCCGACATCCGCCCCTACTCGGCTTGACCCCTCTCGCTCCTCTTGTTCTGTCGGCAGAGGACAGGCCGGCTGTACCGGCGGTCCGACGGAGAGGGGGGGGGGGGGGGGGGGGGGGGGGGGGGGGGGGGGGGGGGGGGGGGGGGCGGGAGGAGAGGTCGCCGAGAGCGAGCGGAGGAGTAGGTCGATTTGGGGAAGAAGGCGGCGATGGCTATGCCGCTTGCTGGCTGCTTGCTTAGGTGGGCTGGCCTAGCCGACCTGTTGTCCGACCCGAAGTCGTATGGGCCACATTTAGAGAAGATTCATGTCATAACAATATATTTCGTTTCATAATCATAACCAAATACATTATATGTTTATAACAAATTATGCTAAAAAATATATAAAAAATACATCACAAGGTTCATAATCATATTAAAATACATAACACGTTCTATAAACATAAGGAAATAAATCATAAAGTTCATAATCATAACACGATAAAACATAAAGTCCACAAACATAAGGGTGAGCATTCGGTCTTTTCGGTTAGTTCGGTTCGGTCTTTAACAATTTCGGTCATCTAGAAAATGATACCTGTAATAAATTGGTCTTTTCAGTTTTCTGTTATTCGGTCTTCGGTCTATTCGTTCGGTCTTCGTCATGACCAAATAGACCAAATCTAGCGCGCAAAAGGGAACCGGCGCCCGGTACTGGAAAGTGGGAAGCGATCGACAGGTCCTCGCGCACGGAGAATCTACATTACGCTGGGCTGGGATACTCAGTTGTTGGGCATAGAAACTAGATGGTACGCTTGGTTCAGTAGTTGGGCTTATTTTTTAGATAAAGTAGTCGGCTTATAGATTAGATGTACATAAACTAGGTTGGCACACAAATTTGGCTGCTTCCGTACGTAATTCTCTCAAAATAAAATAAAATCGGTCTTTCGGTCTATTCAGGTTATGTATAAGTAATGACCGAATTTCTGATCTAATTTCGGTCTTTTTTATTTGCTACCCAAATTTCTAACGGTCTTTTCGGTCTCGCGGTCTTCGGTTTTATGCCCACCCCTACACAAACATAACAGGATACAACACAAATTCAAGAGTCACAATAAAAAAAATTGGTAAACGAAAAACTACAGGTTATAGGAAATGTAACTGAGAAATTTAAGGTAAAATGTAAATAAATTATCGATAAGGAAAGTAGGCATCGTCGTGCTACATCGACTTGGCTATTTAGATGGTTCTTGGTTGATTGTTGTTATTGCCTGTTGTTGTTGTTGACACCTGAGTTGTTGTTGTATGCTCCGACGATTAGCTGTAAAATGGCAACACGATGAGTCTTTACTAATGATGTAGCACATGCTGTTTGCTAGCAGAGTTGTGCTAGTAATGGTAAGTGTGTGGTTAGTTGCCTGCGAGGCTTCCGCGCGAGCCCTTTCGTAATGACCTTTAATCCTCTAGTTGTGCACCCTGACCATATCTGCCCACTTCCAACCGTGCTCGGTAGCGCCATGATTCGCGCATGCGCGTGAAGACTCCGCAGTGGATGCAGTGGCGTGGTTGTTGACCTATGAGGGCCACCGTGCGAGCCCTATCGTAGGTCTCGCTGATACTTTAATGTTGCAGCCTGGCCACGTCCACCCACGTTAGTGGTGCACGGCTGGCGCCATCTGGCGCTGCGCTCGGAGGCTCTCTGATGGAAAAGGTGCCCCACCCATGACCCCGCGCCTTCATGTTGCACAGTGTGCTAGTGAGAAACACACGCCCTTGGTGGCTACTACTCCCTCCGTATCAAAATATAAGTCGCACTAGTCACACTTACCACACACATGAATGTAGATATATTTTAGTGCAAGATTCATGTGAATCTTGCACTAAAATATGTCTACATTCATGTGTGTGGTAAGTGACTAGTGCGACTTATATCGTGCACCCTGACCATATCTGCCCACTCCAACCGTGCTCGGTAGCGCCATGATTCGCGCATGCGCGTGAAGACTCCGCATGGATGCAGTGGTGCGTGTTGTTGACCTATGAGGGCCACCGTGCGAGCCCTATCGTAGGTCTCGCTGATACTTTTAATGTTGCAGCCTGGCCACGTCCACCCACGTTAGTGGTGCACGGCTGGCGCCATCTGGCGCTGCGCTCGGAGGCTCTCTGATGGAAAAGGTGCCCCACCCATGACCCCGCGCCTTCATGTTGCACAGTGTGCTAGTGAGAAACACACGCCCTTGTGGCTACTACTCCCTCCGTATCAAAATATAAGTCGCACTAGTCACTTACCACACACATGAATGAGATATATTTTAGTGCAAGATTCATGTGAATCTTGCACTAAAATATGTCTACATTCATGTGGTGGTAAGTGACTAGTGCGACTTATATTTTGATACGGAGAGAGTAGCACTGAAGCCGGTGGTGGTCCAAGCGCACTTCCATTGCCAACGAGAGGTGGGACATGTTGTGGTCACCAGCGTCGACGGCTGGTGGGTTATTCCACATGGTGCGTCTTCGTTGCCTGGGAAAAGCGAATGACCGTGAGCCATCCGGAGTCGACGTCATGGGTTGTCCCCGCCGCATAGCACAATTGCCAGGTAAAGAGAAAGCTTGTTGTGTCGGATCGCGCCGAGGGCAGAGTGTTTTCCATGTGGCAGGGCTCCGTGCTCGCGATATGTGGAAGCGCGTTGTGGCGCCGGCGTCGAGACTTTTGGGTTGTCCTCGCGGCACTACTCTTGTGTCCGCGAGATTCGAAGCACGTTGTGGAGATCAACGTCGCGACCGTCGGCTCTCCATGCGTGCAGAACCGGTGCCCACGGGATGCGCAAGCACCGTAGGGCTGCCAACAATGTGGTTTGGCTGCCTTCCGTACGACACCTCTCGGGCCGTCCATGAGAATGGAACTCACGTTATGGCGGCCGACGTCATGGCCGACGAGCTGCCCATGCCGTAGAAATCGGTGCCCCCGAGAAACATGTCACCCGCGACCGCCGCCATCACCCACCCGTCATAATGTTCCTCCACCCGGTTTGATCCCAATGACGGGACTGGAGGGGAAACCGCGTTATAGTACGCCTGAACTGGGAGCTTCGGGGAAGGAGCTTGAGGCTGGTGATGTCAGATATTGACGACCAAAGTGCGATGTGTCGCCATTGAGAGTCCCGAGTGGTTGTTGGATGACACAAGCGAAGCCTGGGTTCCACGCGCATGGGCGATGGCAGCAGGGGCCGAAGAGGTAGGTCACTGGTTGTTAGGCTGGGTTGGTTCTCCCCAACGCCTTCTATGCTTAGTGAGCCCCAAGAATGGGCCATCGATTGTCTGGATTTTCGCGGTTGCCTTCTGTTGGAAACTGTGGATGAGGGAAACGAAATTATCAACTATGTCAAAACACGCCGAAAAAGAATCTATAGGGATGGATCATTAGAACTTACAAGGTTGTAGAAACTAGAAACTTGTATATATCTCTCTCAAAGCAGATCTGGTGTTGCAACTGAGATCCAATTTGAACGGTGACCACAGGTAATTTATATAGATGCTTGTCCGTTTATGAGATTACTAATTAATTCTAACCAATAAAGACTTGTCTCGACTGATGAATCCTTAGGAGGTTTAATTTCGCACACTTATCTAAGAAGTTTTATTTCAAATATCTTTCCAAATATTTAGAGGATTAATTGCGCACTTATGTAGTGACACGACAATCTTTAGAGCATATCTACCGTAGACGCCAAAATCATGTCTGACACCCACCAATTGAGTTCTCGTTGGGGGTACCGACACAATGTCCGGCACAATGGGGCCTCCCCTCGCCACCCCCCAAACCAACTCCCAAATATGTTTTTGATCATTTCTATCTAAATTGTAAAAAAAATCGTTGCAAAGTTCAATGTAATTCAAATATAGAAAATGTAATGGATTATAACAATAATTCAAATTCTATAAGTCCCGAAAACAACACATGGAAATCAAACTGCTCTGGTTGCACTATGTTGCTTTGATCGCCCACAAGTGTGCCACGAGATCAATTCGCTGGTGCTCGTGTGTTGTTTCATCACAAATTTTCCGATGCATGACAAGAAATTCAGAAAACCTGGCCGTGCGCCTGGCTATGGCTGGGCCATAGGCCCTTGGTAATCAAACACTTTCTTGATCGATGGTATCCTCATATCTCGCTCACTATCGATAATCATGTTGTGCATGATAACACAAGTTTTCATGATCTCACACATTTGATCCTGGAACCAAGATAGACAAGGGTTCTGGACAACGTCAAACCTGGCTTAGAGCACACCAAATTCGGTTCCACATCTGCAAACAAACTTTACTTCTTTGCAAAATGGCAATTGCCTCGTCAACAGTTACGAATAGTATTCACAAATGTTTACCAATTTGGGTAATGCAATCTAGAAGGTAGTACCCATTGTCATACTCATGCCATTGATCACACTTACACTCCGGAGTTTGACCTTGACAAAGTCTGAGAAGCACCGGAGAGCGTTGGAGCACACCGAAATCATTGTGAGCACCACAATACCGAAAATGAGTACCAAATCAAAAAATCATAATCTACCACAATCCCAAGTATAACACTGCGCTATCCATGATTTCCTGACCTATATATCCCCTGCAAGCTATTGGACAATTATTTTAATTCCAATGCATAAGCATTTCTGAAAATCCCCTTAGCTTGGCCTTGTGCCAAATCCAAGCTGTCTGCCACATATATGCTCTCATATATTGCTCTCCAAACACTGCAACTACATGCTTAGAAAACCTGTAGGGGCTTCAACTGCGGGGTCTCAGACATACGGAGATAGTTATCCAGTGAATCAGCGGAAACTCTATATGTAAGACATCATATGACAATCGTGCATTTCTGAAGCGATGAAAATCCAATAAGGTTAGTACAATATTTTTTTCAGCTCGAAGTAGTCCTCATATTCCTGAACACTTCCCTATTCATCCGTATTCTCAGCAAATGATTGATCTATATGTAGTCCTCATTCCTGAACACTATTTTTAACTGCATATTCCTGAACACTTCCTATTCATCCGGCTTCTCAGGAAATTAGTCACTGAACTAAGAGCCTTCTCATCAAATTACTCACTGAACACGAGCATGTGACCGGTTCATCTATACAATTCTAGAGTGCCGAACTGAAAATGGATCCACCCAAGGGGTGCCGCTATGGCGATTTTATACGTTCGGACCTCCATAGAGCCTTTGGGTGTCGGTGGAGATTTGGATTTAATCTCACATACTCTCTCCGACCCACTTTAAGTGTCATGGGAAATGAACTTATCACGTACAATTCCTAACACAACAGCGACACTTAAATGGGATCGAAGGTACCATCCTAACACAACAGGCGACGCTTAAATTGGATCGGAGGTAGTATATCTTTTCGATATGCAATGAGCATTTGCAGAAGCTTTTAATGGCAATATCCAATATACTGTATCTAGATTGCACCACTAGTTGCATACATTAATCTTTTATCTCGGGTGTCCCAGTACATCAATGCAATGATCACCATCATCATACACGAGAGCGAAAGAATGGTCGACAATATATAATATAACTAGTGTACACCTGTGGATCATACGACAGCAAGGAAATACAGAGCATAGAGGCAATGCAAAGAAAGTTTCAGTAAGCTGAGCTAGGAGAGGACCGAGGACTATTTTCCTTGTCCTTGAGCGAGTTTGGAATTTTCATGATCATTTTTTAATATTACATTTGCTGGTCATGCCTGCTTGTTTTTCTGACGTAGAAACTTCTGCACTACACATAGGGCATACCTGCAAAGAGTCAAGCATACATGGTCACATCTTCACAATAGTTAAAGTAACAAGGAAACAACTGCACACAAAAAAAATCATAAGTTAAAGAAGATTAAAGCAATTACACAATTCAATTTATCCATGAAAAACTAGTGTAGAATCTATCAGGAAAGACAATATTTTCAGACGTCATACATGACAACAGTTTTTAATTGCCTCTAATTAACATACTACAAAAAATAGTAAAGCTAGTGCTACTGCCA